>CAUYRT010080102.1:0-65407 GCA_963574885.1 Lepilemur ruficaudatus | reverse complement strand
TCCGGGAAAATGCTGATATTTCCTGGGTAGAAGTTCTTGAGGAAGTTGCTGTTGATTGTCCTCCTAGTATATTTTTTAGTAAGCCTGCTGAGGGGTATGCCATTGTCCTTCTCATTACAGGTGTTGATTTATCCCCTGTGTTTTGTAGAGCATTGTCTGCAGAAGTTGTTGTTGTTAGCACCTCTGGTGTCGTCCGTGTTGTATTATTGACCGCGGAGGTGGATGTGTTGGTTGTTTTACCTGAATGAGATATATCCTGAGAAATGATCTCAGTCAGAGTGTGTCCACTGGAAGAGGATGAAAGTGTTGATGTGGTCACCTGCGTGAGGGTGCTCGTTTGAGATTCTCTGGTGGTCTCCATGGTTTGAGTCTGCCAATTCTGAGAAAATTTTGTTGTTTCCTGAGTAGATGTCCTTGAAGAAGTTTTTGATTGTATTTCTGGTGCCGTTGTCATTGAGACCTCTAGGGTGAGTGATGTGAGTCTTCCTATTTCAGTTGTTGATGTCTGTCCTCTGTTTTCTGAAGTGGTGTCTGTGGAGGTTGATGTCATAAGCATGTCTGATGTCCTCCGGGGTATGTTTCTGACAGTGGTAGGCAATGAGGTGGTTGTTTCACTTGAATGGGTTTTCTCCTGAGAAGTGCTCCTTTTAGAACTGTGTCCATTTGGGGAGGATGAAGTAAGTGTTGTTATCACTGTTGTGGAATTTCCTTAAATATAAGATAGAAGGTGTTCATGAGATTTGAGAGTTTAAGCTCAGTGAAATTGAACACTTTATTACCCAAGTCTTTTGTACATGTAGCATTCTATGCCACAAAGCCACAGAATGATGGCTATAAGGCTTTGTTTATTTATCCATAGCTCAGAATTCTCCCAGCACAGGCAGGCAGTTTTTGACAAATGATACTACAATAAATAACATGTGCTGACATTTTACCTCCATTACAGATTATTCTGGAAAGATTATAATGGCATTATTGAATGCACCTTTTACTTTCCCCACGTAAAGCTTAAAAGCCAAGATCCATGTACTTCAGTCTCTCAACAGTTTTTAATTAAAATACACACACAGATCATGCAATCAAAAAATCTCAAATTACCCCCATGTCCTATCATGTATTTTTAAAACCCTACCAAGTAGATGAGTAGCTTTCTTTATTTTTCATAGCCTTCTTTATTTTTCCTTAATCTTGTACTTACTCTTATCAGTTTTTCGTCTCAATCTATCTCCTAATCCCACCTCCCCAAACCTCTCACCCCAGGGATAATCTTTTTTTTTTTTTTTTTTTTTTTTTTTGAGACAGAGTCTCACTCTGTTGCCAGGGCTAGAGTGCTGTGGCGTCAGCCTATCTCACAGCAACCTCAAACTCCTGGGCTTAAGGGATTCTCCTGCCTCAGCCTCCCTAGTAGCTGGGACTACAGGTGAGCGCCACCATGTCAGGCTAATTTTTTCTATTTTTGGTAGAAACGAGGTCTCGCTCTTGCTCAGG
This sequence comes from Lepilemur ruficaudatus, assembly GCA_963574885.1. Lineage (NCBI taxonomy): Eukaryota > Metazoa > Chordata > Mammalia > Primates > Lepilemuridae > Lepilemur > Lepilemur ruficaudatus. The sequence continues at coordinate 63,919 of CAUYRT010080102.1, read as the reverse complement.
CTGATCTCAAACTCCTGAGCTCAAACGATCCGCTCGTCTTGGCCTCCCACAGTGCTAGGATTACAGGAGTAAGCCACCACACTCGAGCACCAGGGATAATCTTGTGGTCCTATTTTCATCCCTCATTTGTCTCTATTTCCCATTTGAAAAGCCCAAGAACGTTGGTGGCCCAGCAGGACCTTCTTTGGAAAGCAGGGAGCAGGGAAAATGCTGTGAATTTGTGTATGTAAAATGCCCTACCTCACTGAATTTATATGCTATTGACATTTGCTTAAACAGCTTTGTTTATTCAGTATAAAACCTTGGTCCCCAACCCCCAGGCCACTGACCAGTACAGGTCCATGGCCTGTTAGGAACTGGACCGCACAGCAGGAGGTGAGCAGAGGGCAAGGGAATGAAGCTTCATCTGTATTTACAGCCACTCCTCATCACTCGCCATCCACCTTCCTTCCCCTGACCTCCCGTGGAAAAATTGTCTTCCATGAAACCAGTGCCTGGCGCCAAAAGGTTGGGGACCACTGGTATAAAGTAATTGAGAGAGCACCCAATTATACAGGAGAGTTTATGAGGACTCCCTTTAAAGTGACACTCCCTCTTCTCTGGAATAATGGGGGTTTGGGGAGGGGCAGGAGGGTCCCTGCCTTATATTCAGGTATATAATTATTTTTATTTCATTTTGGTTTCTCTGTGGACAGTCCTTGCAGGTGTCTTTGCCACCCATTGGTTCCACTACTTGCAATTCAAAACTTCCCCTTCCTGCTTCACTTTTTCTTTTTAACTGGGGTGAGAGTGCATTCTGTTCTGTTTTCAAAATCACATGGGGAGGATTGTGGCTGAGCTCAAGGCAAACCTTAGTGAGCAGTTTCTCAGGGTGCTATGACCTTATGGTGGCCAGCACGGCCAATGGATCGGTGAGGCTCAGAGGCCACAGGGGCTGGGGCCCAAAGTACCTTTGGGGACCCACAAAAATGTTTTCATGTTAACTTCTTTTACAATCAGAAGAAAAAATATCAACATAATAATTAATGAATCCAACCTTGATTGCTACTCTTTAGTCCAACGCAGTAATAAAATACAATTTCTGATTTTTGGCCAGGCATGGTAGCTCACGATTGTAATCCTAGCACTCTAGGAGGCCGAGGCAGGAGGATCACTTGAGCTCAGGAGTTCAAGACCAGCCTGAGCAAGAGTGAGACCCCGTCTCTACTAAAAAACAGAAAAAATTAGTCGGGCATAGTCACGTGCACCTGTAGTCCCAGCTACTCATGAGACTGAGGCAGAAGGATCACTTGAGCCCAGGAGTTCGAGGTTGCTGTGAGCTAGGCTGATGCCACTGCACTCTAACCCAGGCAACAGAGCGAGACTCAGTCTCAAAAAAAAAAAAAAAGAAAAAATTCTAATTTTTTTCTTTTATAAAAGAAGGGACCCAGAAAGGCATAAGTGCCTAGAGCCTATGAAATTCATAACGTGGCACTTTTACCACATGACCTTGACAAAAATCTAGGCATATTGACAAAAATATAGGCACAATAGAAAGAAGTTCAACAATAACAATCTAATTTCATTTTATATTTTACATTAGATTGGGTGGCTTGTATTGGTGTTTTTCCACGAAAATTAGCTTCCAAAAACTAAAATGTTTATTAAAAAAGCACAGAGCTAACTACTTTTTGACTCATCTCTTTTGTTGATACTAAAATTTTTTGTTGCGTCAGTTATTAAGATACAGCAATAAACCCAGTTTTAACAAATTTGCAGCATTTGGTTCTTCATTGAAAACCCTTTTCCATTTATTAAGAGGTATTGTTTTCTTAAGTAATATGGACATCAAGTCTAAGACACTGCTGCTTCTTTGAACAGAGCTGTTTTCTTCACAGTGGCAATAGCCAAATTTAAAATTCTTAATCAGAAGATTTTTCATGATTAGCCAAATTCAATACGATCAGAGCATTAAGGTTAATATTCAGCAGAATTACTTCTCCAGGTGGTTGAGGGCTCTGATAGACTTTTAAGGCCTCAAGAATAAATTTGTCAACCACATAAATTAGTTGTTTGAAAAATCCTATGATATGAATATCCCTTTTTTTTTTCTTTTTCTCTTTTTTTTTTGAGACAGGGTCTCGCTCTTGCTCAGGCTGGTCTCGAACTCCTGAGCTCAAAGGATCCACACGCCTCGGCCTCCCAGAGTGCTAGGATTACAGGCGTGAGCCACCATTTCCAGCCCGAATATTCTTTTTGAATGACAATATGTCAAGTTGTTTTCAAGGAGTTGAGAAATAAAATTGAATTTTAATATATATGATGTAATTTGAAGTGGCCAAAGTTACTTGCTAAAGTTGCCAAGTATTCCTTCTCTTAAAACTACCCTGAGAGGTACAAAAAGATGGAGGCCACACCCCTCACTGTTGAGAACAAATAATAGCTGTATAGAAGGAAAACATTCAGCTCCATACCGCAGTGTGTGTCCACGGTGGCCAGTTAGAAGGTGGGGGGTGGGGAGGATGCTAAATGAGCCCTGGGGATAGATCTGGCCAATGACGCCTGCTCCAGGTCAGAGGTTTAGACACTTGCCTAGAGGGAAACTTAAAGGAAAAATTCTGCAATAAAGAATATGAAGTGCAGGTGCCAGATTTCCACACAGGAAGGCCCCTCCCTGATCAGGGCTGCTTCAAATTGTTTAAAAAAAAAAAAAATCCCAGGAATATAGTGAGCAAGACTTCTGTGACTCCCAGCTGTCTTCCTTGTAAGGAAGAAGGCAAAGTTAGACTAGAATGGTGAATAGGCTGTTTCAAACTCCCTAGTTCGAGGAAGACAATACCCTCTCTATAAGCTGTGCTCTTTTAACTTGAATTATAGCATTTTTTTAAAGTAAATTAAATTTCTACTTTTTTTCCCCCCCAATTTTTAACAGTTGTCCCAGTCTAGCAGAAACCTAAGGAGTGAATGCACATACCCTAGTCCTGGTCACATCCTAATATGATGCTAATTTAATTGGCCATAACTTTTCTTTTACTAATTTATTTCCCAGGCCAAATTTTTTAAATACCAACTTATTTTGTTCAAAATATTTTACTGCACCTATTAGCTACACACCATCCTCCTGAACTTTATCTTAAAGACCTGAGTCTTCTAAACCAAGAAGAATCCAACAAAACTTGAGTCTTTTTTTTCTTATAAACTTACTGTTTTTTGGTGTTCATTAGCTCCCTAACTGTTCTCAAACCTTTTTTTAAACCTCAGTGCTCACAGCTGGTTGGAGGGATGAAGTTCACAGAGAAGAAATTCTCAGGGAAGGATTTAGGTTCCAGTATACTTCCTGGAATTGACTGTAATTCTACCACTTTCTCTTCTTCTTAAGAGAGCAATTTAAACACTCAAGTGAGTATGAATGATTATGAATCAGCTCTAATTTATTAAAAAAGAAGTGACTCACTTGCAAGCTTCTGTGCTCTATCAATAGTAACTACTTACTGTCAACACACTTCTAAGCCAACATGGACAAAGGCATGGGTTGAATGGCAGAGCTGTTCTGGGAGGTCCTTGTATTCTTACTTAATTCAAAATGACTCTGTTTCAACTTTAAAAGAGAACTTTCCTTATTCAGAATTATAAGTAGATTTGTTTGTAGGACTCCAAACTCTATGCCTGTTCTCTCCTTAATAAAATTGCAAAACTTGGTTTCTCCAAATAAGGTTTAAATTTAAAAACATTCTCTACTCAATTATTGTTAACCTTATTTCATTTCCCTGAGAACATAATTGAGAGCATTTGTCTATCATCAGGCTTTGAGCAAATAGACAGGCTATTTATGTGCCAAACTTTGTGAACTTGTAGATTGTTAGCAATTGACGTCTTTTCAGAGCCTGTATCACCTCTGCTAAAATCAATATTGGCAGCTAGTTTCATGATAGCATAGTCCACTTTTTTTAAGTAAAGATTTGTGTTTGTTTACAAAAGTGGTATAGCTTCATTTCAGCAATATGGCAGAAGAGACAAGCCCCTTTAACTATAAGTTATAATAAGAGTTTTCCAATATAGAACTAAGATCAGAAGAAAGGAAGAAAAACACTCAAGAGTGAAGAAGTTGAAAACTAAGCTGTTAAGTCAATGCCCTCAGGCAAATTGTTGATTTCTGAGTTCTACAGCTTTAGATTTTAAAGGCTGAAAGGGGAAAGGAAACAAGATCTTAGATCAAAATTGAGTGAATTGAGTTTCCCCTGCTTACAGCCGGAACCACCAGTGAAAAAAGTGATCTAGAAAGATCAGGAAAAAGAAAGCACAATGAAGAATATAGTATTAGAACAGAATTTGATATGGAAACAATTAAAAATAGAATCAATGAAGCCAAAAGTTTGTTTTTTAAAGATAAAATGGACAAAATCACGGCAAAGGAAAGAAAGAAAGAAGATTATTAGAAATAAATTTTTTTTCCTGAAGTTATATCATCTTTTTAAGAGAGACAATGCTCTGATGAATTTATGCTAAAAAAGGTGAAAACAAATTGGACAATTTCCTTTAAAACATAGCTTTTCAAAAATGAATTTTAAAAAATAGAAAACCTCAATATAAACCATTTTAAACAGAATCAGTGGTTTTTAAAAAAGAATCTACCCACCCCCCAAAAAAAGGTAGATCAAGATGACTTTACAGGAATTTTTATCAGACATCCAACAAATAGGTAATTTCAATTTTATACAAACTCTTCCAGAGTTTAGAAAAGGAAGGAATGCTCTATGACTAATTTTCTGAGGTTGCTATAACTTTAATACCAAAATCAAACAAAGACAGTATAAGAAAGAAAAACTATACATTAATAAACCTCAGTAATCATATAGATGGAAACATCCTAAACAAAATACTGGCAAGTCAAATTGGAATTTTAAAAAGTATGTGATGATCAAGCTGAGTTTAAACCAGAAATGCAAGAAGAAGATAAGATTTTATTGATGTAAATCACCATATAAATAGAATGGAGGGGAAAACATGATCATCTCAGCAGATACAGAAAAATATTCAATAAATGTTGTTACTGAAAGCTCGGCACTTGTCATAGAGGCTGCATTAGAAGACAGAGAACAAATGGTTTGAAGAGAAGGAAAGAGAAGTTTAATTACTTTGCCAGTAAAGGAGGAGGATGGAGACTCCTGTCTGAAATTCCTTCACTCTGATAAGCAGAAATACAGGGTTTTTAAAGGATGGCTTCTCAGCTTCAGGCAATTGCTGTTCAACTACAGTTGATGATTCTGATTGATCGATGGTCCCATCTCCACTGAAGACAATCCTGTGGCCTCCCTTTACCAGGCTGGGGCTGGGCCATCTCCTGTTGCAAAAATAACAGAAAACTTACCCTGCCCCTCCCAACCACTGGCCTGAGGCAAGGATGCAGATTTTAGCTCTCAAAAAGGAGTAAGGATGTTTTAAAGAGACAGAAAATATTTTTGAATTTTTTTCCCCCGGACTATTCTTTTTGTTACAATATCAACATTTATTTCTGTTAAATGTTCTGGCAAACTAAAAATAGAAGTTAACTCCCTTAATGAGATAAACAATGTCAATAAAAATGCCATGTAAACATCATATTTAAAAGATAAAATTTTGAAAGTATTTCCTTTAAAATCAGGAAGAAAACTGAGATGCCAGAAATCACTGCTTCTAGTCAACCTTAGGTTGAACGTCTTAGCCAGTGCAATAAGACAAGAAAAATAAAGGAGTTCTTTTTTGGTGTGGAAAGGAAGAAACAAACTTGTGATTATTTGGAGATAACAGAAACTTCCCAAATTTATAAATTATTTGCAAAGTTCTATATACATGATCAAAAGTTAAAAAATAACTGCATTTCTATACATCAGTGAAAGAAAAAATGTTTTTAAAACTGTAGTGTTTAAAGTGACAAAAAAGTACTTAAGAATAAATCTGGGCCGGGTGTAGTGGCTCACACCTGTAATCCTAGCTCTCTGGGAGGCCGAGGTGGGCTGATCATTTGAGCTCAGGAGTTCGAGACCAGCCTGAGCAAGAGAAAGACCCCATCTCTACTAAAAAAAATAGAAAGAAATTAGCTGGACAACTCAAAATATACAGAAAAAATTAGCCAGGCATCGTGGCACACGCCTGTAGTCCCAGCTACTCAGGAGGCTGAGGCAGTAGGTTTGCTTGAGCCCATGAGTTTGAGGCTTCTGTAAGCTAGGCTGATGCCATGGCACTGTAGCCCGGGCAACAGAGTGAGACTCTGTCTCAAAAAATAAAAAAAATAAATCTAACAAAAGATGTGCTTCATGGACAAAGTTATATAACTTTCTTGAAATATATCAAAGAAGTTTCTCAGCCTTAGTACCATCTTTCTAGAAACCTCTGTGCTATGAGAGCCAAGTGGAAGAAGGAAGTGCACAGAGCCAAGTGGAAGGAAGTGCACAGGCTGAAGTGTGAAAGAAGAGAGATGAGATGTGGAGAGATAGGAACACTCATACACTGCTGGTGGGACTGCAAACTAGTACAACCTCTATGGAAAATAATATGGAGATAACTCAAAGAGCTACAAGTAGAACTACCATTTGATCCAGGAACCCCATTACTGGGCATCTACCCAAAATAACAAAAGACATTCTGTAAAAAAAGACATCACTAGAATGCACTAGAATGTTTATAGCAGCACAATTCACAATTGTGAAGATGTGGGTGGAAACAACACAAGTGCCCATCAATACATGAGTGGATTAATAAAATGTGGTATATGTATACCATGGGGTTCTACTCAACTGCAAAAAACAATGGTGATCTAGCACCTCTTGTATTATCTTGGATAGAGCTGGAACCCATGCTACTAATGAAGTATCACAAGAATGGAAAAACAAGCTCCACATATACTCACCATCAAATAAGTATTAACTGATCAACACTTAAGTGCACATATAGTAGTAACATTCACTGGGTGCCGGGCAGATGGGAGGAGGGAGGAGGGGATGGGTATATTCATACTTAATGGGTATGGTGCGCACCGTCTGGGGGATGGACATGCTTGAGGCTCTGACTCAGGTGGGGTAAAGACAATATACATAACCTAAACATTTTTATCCCTGTAATATGCTGAAATAAAAAAAAAGAAGAAAAAGAAAAATGAGGCAGAGGTCCAAGTAAACCACTTGCTTGTGCACACGTGAAGGTCACAAGAGCAGAAACATGGAATGCCAGAGTCTGGGAATGCTGGTACAAGTTGTTGGACTACGTGCTACTGTCTAGAACTTGCCTATCAGTGGATCTAGAACTTCACTGCCATCTGATTAATAAGACTACCTCTGAGAGACCCATCTTGCTCATACCAAAACAGTCCCTATTGGTCCTTTGCCCTGGACCTGACACTCTGGACTAGTTCTGTTCTCACTTGTGGCCAAGTGTAACAAGTATATGATAAATCATATCATTTACTATTTCAGCTGAAGAATCAAAAAAAAAAAAAGAAATATATCAAAGAAGGCATACTCATTATATACATTTTGGAAAATGTACATAGTTGAAACACCAAAAACCCATAATCTCACTATCTAGACAACCACACTGTTATGCTTCCTTCCAGGATTTTTTTCTCTATACTTGAAAAAATACATAGTTTAACTTACTCAGTATACATAATTTTTTATCCTGCTTTTTAAAATTTTTATTTTCATATCCTGCCTTTTTAACTTTACCTGATATCATGAGCATTTCCTCACGTTATTACTCTTTGTAAACATAGCCTGAGAAGAGACACATCTTTTATGTCTTGGATGGTAGTCCTTTCCCTTCCCCCTGTTGGAACCCTGGAAGAATTGGTTCAGGGAACTGGGAAGTTTGGCTCAACAGCAAGGTCTTGGATATTGTACGAAAACTCCTCTTGCTGAGCTCTAGAGGCTTCTTTCCCTAATAAAGCCATTCCCCCAACTAGAAACGTTCACTGTTACCCTCCCCACTTCCCTATAAATAGGAGCAGCAGCACAGGGACAGGTCCCTCTCCTGGAGCATGTCGTGCAGCGTGTCCAGCTGAACCCCCCTCTCTGTGCAGTAGTGAGAGCTCAGGGATGCTATGCACCCCACTGCTTCTCTGCTCACCAGTTTTTCCTTAATAAACCTCACTTTATCCTTGTTCATGTGTTGCTAGTATGTACGTGTGATTGTGTGTGTGTGTCTGTGTGTGTATATGCCCCTACTGGACATAGCCTTTAAACATTAAATAATACTCTATCATAGGGAAAGCCCATAATTCACTTACTGCTGGACATTTAGGCTGTTTCCAGTGTGTTGCTATTATAAATAACGCTTTGATGACTGTCTTTGTGTATAATGTTCTGTTTTGTTTTCATTATTTCAGCTCACTTCCTTAACACAAATTTCTGTCAGTGGAATAGCTGGGTAATGCTGACATAAAAATGTTCATGTTATTAATACATACTGCCAAATTTCTTTGCAGAAAAGTTATGCCAATTACAGTCCTATTGGCAAGTGTACGAGAGAGGACCTGTTTCCCAATATCCTCCCCTTTGAAAAAAGGGACATGCTCCAGGAGAGGGACCCGTCCCTGTACTGTTGTTCTTTGCTTCGGCCCAGCTACTGATTTTAACTCTTGCCTAATAGTGCTGTGTCCTAGCAGTCTTCCTTCTAAATCATTATTTAAAGAACTTGCTAAGCATGGGCTGACTTGATTAGAATTCCCTGCTGCAGTGAACAGGAGAGCAAGTGAGTCACTTTGTACTGATGGTATAGTTTTATTGTCTAGGGGAGACAGTGCAGTCAAAGTCTCTAAATCTGTTAGGCTTGTTGTGAGAAGGAAGAGATTAGCATTAGTTACAACAAAACTACAGTTATTATATTTGTCTTTCATCACCATTTAAACAATAAATCTTAAGCCATGCCTTCAACAGATTGATTATTCAGCTATTTGGGAAAACAGTTTGCAGATAACTCAGCCCACTAAACTTGAGTAGGTTATTCTCAGGTAAGAAATCCTTATGTTCCAATATGACCTTATCTTAAAAAACAGAAAAGGAAGGAAGGAAGGAAGGAAGGAAGGAAGGAAGGAAGGAAGGAAAGGAGGGAGGTAGGAAGGAAGGAAGGAAGGAAGGAAGGAAGGAAGGAAGGAAGGAAGGAAGGAAGGAAGGAAGGAATCCTGGTGAGGGGAGAATGCCATAGAGAAGTGCTTTTGGCAAGAAAGTGGTTCCTTTTGGCCAGGCGCGGTGGCTCACACCTGTAATCCTAGCACTCTGGGAGGCTGAGGCAGGCGGATTGTTCAAGGTCAGGAGTTCAAAACCAGACTGAGCAAGAGTAAGACCTCCTCTCTACTATAAATAGAAAGAAATTAATTGGACAACTAAAAATATGTAGAAAAAATTAGCTGGGCATGGTGGCATATGCCTGTAGTCCTAGCTACTCGGGAGGCTGAGGCAGAGGATTGCTTGAGCCCAGGAGTTTGAGGTTGCTGTGAGCTAGGCTGACGCCACGGCACTCACTCTAGCCTGGGCAGCAGAGTGAGACTCTGTCTCAAAAAAAAAAAAAAAAAAAATCTAAATTCTGACTAAAATGATCTGTATAATAAAAAACTAAAATAGTTTTAGTTTCTTTTAATACTTGCCATCTATAAAGTAACCTTTATAGATGGCAAGTATTAAAAATACAAATATAAGAGACCTTATTATCATGAAATATTGAAAACTGCTTTATCTATAATATTTCTGTAGAAAACAGAAATTTATATGGCACTTATAAACTGTTGTCTTATTTTATTATGGCTCTCAGAAAGCATTTACTTTTATTTAACCAATGTGTTGAATGCTTAAAATATATAGCTAGAAAAAGAACAGCAAATTAAACCCAAAGCAAGCAAAGAAATAATAAAAACTAGAGCAGAAATCAATAAAATTAAAAACAAGAAATCAACAGAGAAAAATTATAGAAACCAAAAACTGGTTCTTTGAAAAGATCAATTAAATTGATAAACCTCCTGCCAGGTTTTAATATAAGATACTAAGACATTAAGAAACCTAAGAAGAAAAGAGGACACAAATTACTGGTAGCAGAAATGAAAGAAGGGCCATCACTACTGATTCCATGACATTAAAAGGATAATAAAATAATATTTTGAACAACTTTCTGCCTCTAAACTTGATAACCTAGATGAAACAAACCAACTCCTTGAAAGACACAATCTACCAAAACTCACTTATGGAGAAAGACACCCTGAACATGCCCATATCTATTAAAAAATTTTAACAATAATTAATAACCTTCCAAAGCAGAAAACATCAGGCCCAGATGGGTGCCCTAGTGAATTTTACCAATCATTTATTTAAAGAAGAAACTATACCAATTCTCTAAAACTTCCTCTAGAAAATAGAATACAAATGGTGAGAAACTAGATGCCTCCTGTTAGGATCAGGAACAAGGCAAGGATGTCTACTTTTACCATTATTATCATACTGCAAGTCTCAGCTAAACCAATAAATAAGAAAAGGTATATAGATTGGGAAGGAAGAAATAAATGGTCTTTGTTTGCAGATGACATGATTGTCTTTATAAAAATCATAAAGAATTCACAAAAAAATCCCCTCCTAATAAGCGACCACAGCGAGGTTGCAGGATACAAAATTAATTACATAAAAGCCGGTTGCTTTCCTATATATCAGCATTGAACTACTTAAATTTGAAACAGTACCATTTATATTAGCACCCCAAAATGAAGAATCGATAAACTGGATTGAAATTAATTAAAATTAAAAACTCTGCTCTGTGAAACATACTGTCAAGAAAATGAAAACACAAGCCACATACTAGGAGAAAATATTGCAAAAGATATGTGTGATAAAGAACTGTTATCCACAAAATGCAAAGAACCCTTAAAACTCAACAAGAAAATAAACAATCTGATTAAAAAATGGGCAAAATATACCTCATCAAAGAAGATGTTCAGATGGCAAATAAGTGTATAAAAAGAGGTATCACATCATATGTTATCAGGAAAATGCAGATTAAGGCAACAAGATACCACTATACAACTATTAGAATGGCCAAAATCTGGAACACTGATAACACCAAATGCTGGCAAGGATGTGGAACAACAGCAGTGTTCATTTATTGCTGGCAGGAATGAACACTGGTACAGCCATTTTGGAAGACAGTTTAGCAGCTTCTTATAAAACCAAACATACTCCTACCATGTGACCCAGAAATCATGTACACCTTGGTATTTACCCAAAAGAGTTGAAAACTATGTCAACACAAAAATCTGCACACAAATTTTCATTGCAGCTTTATTACTAACTGCCAAATTTGGAAGCAACCAAGATGTCCTTCAATAAGTAAATGAATAAACAAACTGTAGTACATCCATACAGGGGAATATTACTCAGTACTAAAAAGAAATGAACTATCAAGCCATGACAAGGTACGAGAAACCTTAATGCATGTTATTAAGTAAAGAAAAGCCAATTTGAAAAGGTTACATACTATATGATTCCAACTATATGACATTGAGGAAAAGATGATATTGTGGAAACAGTAAAATGATCAGTGGTTGCCAGTGGTTTGGGGAGATGGGATGGTACAGGGAGGAAGAAGGGATGGATAGGTGGAGCATGGATATTTAGGCCAGTGGAACTATTTTATATACTATAATGGCAGATACACATCATTATACATTTGTCAAAACCTTTGGAATGTGTAACACAAGGAATGAATCCTAACAAACTATGGACTTTAGTTAGTAATGATGTATTAATATCAACCCATCAGTTGTAACAAATGTACCACGCTAATGCAAGATGTTAATAATGGGAAACTGGGGGGTATGGGTGAGTGGGGGAATATAAGAACTCTCTGTACTTTTCATTCACTTTTCTACAAACCTAAAATCACCCTAAAAATATGAAGTCTATTAATTAAAAACAAAACCCAAAAATGACATGTATAAAAAAGACAAGAAAGGGTCACATCTAATAAAGAGTATTTGCAAAATCTTGGGCAAACTTGTGTAGCTTTAAATAATAACACCTTCCCCTCTCACTTCTTCATGAATATTATGTAAAATGATGTAAAAATAAAACAATATACAGAGATAATTTTGCATGTGCTTAAAAATACATACTTAACTCACCTTTAGGAGTATATAGCCTTACATTTATAATAAACACAGAGTGTATAATAAAAATATATTTGTTTGATGGATCAACCTGGGGGACACTACGCTAAATCATAGAAGCCAGATACCGAAAGACAAACATATGATCTCACTTACAAGTAGAATCTAAAAAAGTGAAACAGAGAATAAAAGAGTGAAAATGGGGATACGTTAGTCAAAGGGTACAAACTTTCAGTTGTAGGTGAATAATTCCTGGAGAGTGAATATACAGCATGTGGCTACAGCTAATAAGAATGTATCGTATACTTGAAATTTGCTAAGAGAGTAGATCTTACGTATTCACAACACAACTAAAAGGTAACTATGTGAGGTGATGGATATATTAATTAGCTCAATTATGGTAATCATTTCACAATGTTTATGTGAAATGTGTGTTATGAAAACATCACGTGGTACATCTTAAATATTTGTGCTTTATTTTTCAATTATATCTTAATAAAGCTGGAAAAATGTATTTGTATGTATTAATGTTTGGTATCACAGCCAGTATGTAAACCTAGCATGGAAGCTGATTCTTGTGGTACTTATCAGTACTTCAACATAATTGACTTATTAAAAAATCTGCCTCAAAAAGTATGCTTGTTTTATGAAACTTAATGTACAAGTTAACTAATAAATTTTCATTCTAAATTTAAGCATTCATGGACATAAAAATCACCAAAATGATTGAGATTTTTAAAATGAATGACTAAACACATTAAATAATCAAATAGTTTAATAAGACAACTGAAGTTCCCTACCACTCTACTCTCTATTTTTTAATTGTTATTTTTTAACTTAAATTATTTCTAACCCTATGGTTACTACAAAGGGATTACAAAAGAGCAAATCACTCTCACTGGATTTTTGGTAGATATGTTTTATGTAACTATAGCACAGTAGAGAGAACATGCGACTTAAAAGCCCAAGTTCAAATTCAGGCTTTGGTAGATGGTCTTAAGCCAAGTATTCAATATCTGAGATTCATTTCCTTTAAAACAGGGGAACATATCTATTTTGTTAAATTATCTGACATACAAGTGAATAAAAAAATTTGTTCTCCTTTTAAAAGGAAAAACATCCCACATCTATATTTATATTTTCAGCCAAGGATTGGTTCTGTTTCTCTAGAGAACTCTGACTAACACAGGTTGTTTGCTTTCTTATTATTGAGTTTTGCAATGTCTTTATTCCTTTGAATTTAATATTTATGAATCTATTAAACTGTGTCTTGCTAAATGACAATGTTCCATCTTCACAATAGCAGGTGATAAAGAAGTAAGAGCTAAGAACTAGAGAAAGGTGATTTCACACTTTTCTTCTTGAGATATGGAAGTAGTCTCCAGAAATTCAGTAACCGAGGGGTTAAAGAGTATGCCACTCACTCAAGAGCTATCTTCCGTTACACTTGGAATAAAGAAAACTTCTTCAGTTTCTGATAGTAACTAAACTTATTTGAGATGAGAAGAGGTACAAGAGCTTATCCACTGGGGACCACTTGATCAGATGATGTCTTTAGGTCTAATTCAGTCCCTCTCTACTTGCTCCACAAGAATAAGCAAAACAAAAATGAAGATACAATAACAACTAAGCCTTGTTCCATGCAGCTTTTTAACCAATAGCTTATTCTTTGCCAGCTACTTCCGGGTGGAGCATTCAAATGTTGGAGCTCTTCCTGTTAGGTGGGAGAATTAGGGCAAAGAGGACAGATGCCATTTCTCTCTCTCATCTACTATGCCTCACAAGTAGGCTTATTTTCCTTTTCTTAGGTACCTGGAGCTAAATATTACTTAATTCATAGTTTGACTATGCAGGTAGGTTAAGAATAATTAAAATAAATTATCTACAAATTATGTAAGTAATCCCAAAAGCCATTCCCTAACCACTAGAAAGTAGGAGGAAAGTCATATTTGTATGAGAAATGAAAAGAACTAAGAAAAGGTTTGAAATACAGATTATTCAAAACAAATGAGTATTCAACAGTTTACTTTTTATTATACTAAAGTTACCCAAATCACTAAAATCGTTAGACTATAAGTGATAATATTTGCTAAAACTGTGGCAAACTGGTGTGCTCTAACTTTCCACCAAAAAACATGAATTGTGAGATAACCGCTAGGACTTCTAAAGAGATTAATGTCTTCTGGTATCCTGCTTCAGAAAATGATCTGAGGAAAGGTAAACAGCAGCTATAATCTGAATATCCCTGAGGAAAAAATATGTAAAAGTGCAATAAAGACAAATTCTGAGAGAAATGCTCTGAGATCTCTGCATAAAAAGATCTCTTTCCAAGAGATCATGAAAAAAACCACTTCTTTAATCAATAATAATATTACAGCCAGCGGCAGATGGTGTAACATGGTAATGGTACAAATAAACATGCCACTTAAAAGTAAATATTATAAAGTTGAAAACTTAATATGGTTATAGAAAACTATGGTTAAAGAAGAAATTTTATAACCAGAAATAATGAAAATAAGAGAGTTTATGTGCTAATTTTGATAAGGGAGAAGAGGAACTTGAAAAAAAGAGATGGTCAACATTAAAAAGGACTCTTTACAGAAAATATTCCAATTTTTCTATACTAATAGAATTTCTATATCAAGTTAACTCTTACATATGGAATTTATTAAATATAACCATATTTCATGAGTAAATATTTACAATAAACATGCTCCTTTATCTACAATATTAAAAAAATTTGATATTAATTTGGTTCCTAGAACTACCCAACTAGTGTGTCCTACACATGACAATATTTTCCCTTTGTAAAATGAATGTCCTTTGTAGCAGTTTCTTTAAATCAGGCACTGGTAGGAAAAAGGCATCTTCCTTGAATTACAGCAAAGTAATGATTCAATAATGTCTTTTACATAAAATCACTCAATATCTTGAATGACAAATTAACTTTCTTAGCATAAGATACTATGCCAGAGGATTAGCAGCCTTGTAACACCTTCTTTCGTAAGACCAGGAGGTCTTCAAGCAGAATAGTTAGGTTAGGCATGGTGGCACATTAAACTATCTCAGACAGAGAGCCTTTCTCAGCATGAACTGATCATGAACAACTCATGATTTACACTAAAATCATTAGTATAAAATTATAAATAAGCATAAAAAATTTCATAAGTAAATTGTGCCTTATCAATCACCACTTTTCACTTAGACAGCTATAATAGCTGTCTTCCAGTTCCACTTTTATTTCCAGAGCTCACTATGCCTCATACTTCTTAGTAGATTCTCCATTTAAAAAATAAATCAGATCATATAATTAATCTCCAATGACTTCCCATTAAATTCCTGCTTTTTTGACCCCATATTCTATCACTCTTTCTCTCATCAATAAAGCACATTTGTCTTCTTCTAGGTGCTCAAACCCACCAAATTTGTCTTAAGGCCTTTGTACTTATTATTTCCTCTGCCTGGAATGGTTAGTCTGGAGATCTTCACTAATTGCCTCCTTCTTGTGATTCAAGTCTCAACTTAAACATCACCTCATCAAGGTGATTTCCCTAACCACTTACTTTAGAGTTAGCCCCTCAGCCTCACATCCCCCGCTTTTGTTGTTCTCACATCACTTAAATACCCTGAAGTTATCTTGTTTTCTGATTTCTTTACTCTGCTTATTGTCACTACATATAAGCCCCAAGAGAACAGAGAACTTGCCTGTCTTGTTTACTATAGTATCATCAGGACCTAGCACAATACACACAGAGCCACTCAATAAACATGACTGAATAAGTAAATTAATCAAAATTTTCTCAAACCGTAAGTTTTAGTCTCTGACTAATATTATTAAATAGCATATTCACATAAATTTGTGCACAATAACGTTTGTAAAGTTTAATGAATGAGATGAACGGTGCACTCTCCATAGGTATGATAATTAGTTACTTTGGGTTACACAACTCAGTTTGGTAGCAGAAGCTGATCTTGGCATTTTCAGCTGTGAGAACTGAGGTCAGAAAGTAAAATATATGAATTAAGAAATTTTTAATAATCAAAAAAATGAAAAAAACTATAAGTGAAAGGAAATCTATAGAACAGTCAAAGCACACATAAGACTATTAATAACTGTCTTAACTTAGAATTTGTTTTAATTGTCTATTTGCACATAGCACTTAGCGTAGTATCTGACACACAGCAACAATGAAAAATGTATGTTGCATGGATCATAAGGTCTTAATTACATAATTACAGTTTAATACATGTGAGTTAGAATCAGTATTTTGTTTGTTTTAGGGCAATATATTTTTGCTTAACTTTCTGTATCAGATTCACAGTCTTCATATTTAGCCTTGTAAGCAAAGTCTTTTCTCTCCCACTAAAAGAAATTTTCAGTATAGCTCTCTGTTGTATTTTACCTGGCTATATACATATGCATGTATATTATGTCCACAGGAGAAAATGACCTCAGGTAAACAGATCTGAACAGACTTTTGCCATTTTACAGAGGTGCTACATATGGAAGTGAAATCATCATCAGCAGAATCACCTACAGACTTCACAATTACGTTTCTATTCCTGTATATACATGAAAAATATCAAGTATCAATATCAAGATGTAGAACAAAGAAAAAAATTAGGTTAGCAGCTTAATAGAAATTATGCGGGTTTAAATTTCATGCTGCAGATGCCCATTATCTATCTATATTAGCTCCTTTTCAAATGTTTTATGGCTTTTAAAGTGATTTAAAAAAATCTTTTTAAGTCCCTTCTCCATAAATCCAAAGTGTTATCAACATCTTTGACAGGCAGCAATTATATTCAGCTTTTAATGCAGTTTCAAATGTATCATATCAAATTGAAAGTAGGAGTATTGACCAAGTCTTAGAGTATGGTCTGTTTGCCATTGAAATTCAGCTCCACATGCAAAGAAAAAGTAACAGAAAAATACCGAAGGACTGATTAAGTAAGCTGATATGGGGTAATCATGAATAAGGTAATGAGAAAAAGAAATATGACAACAATATATAGAAGCCCCAATATATTTGTTTCAAAATCACAGTTCAATGAGACACAGCAAAAAGCTTTGATGTTAACAGATTCATCTAAAACTAAGAAGTTTACAAAGTATAAAACTCCATATAAATACAAATTATATTGTGGGAGAAAAAATTAAATTTACCTTTATATGTTCTAAAACAGCAGTGGCAACATTTGTATGGAGATCAATAAGTCTTTTTTTTTCAAGGAGTTCTGGCAAAGAGCTACAAGCACCCAAAAATTAAAAATTAGCCATTAAATTTTCTAAAGTGACATAGATTTTAATAAAAACCATGCCTGGGTGTTTCCTCGGAGGAAACTCAGAACAGTGAAACAGTGACAAAATGTAGGTTAAACTATCAAATGAATTTAATCTCTAGGCTTGAATACATACAGTGTTTATTATTTTAATACAGGTGACATGATTCTTTATTTTAAAACTATTTGGCTCCCAAATATCATTATTTCTAACATTTCACATTCTGATTCTAAATTTGGAGGTTTAGAATAAAATCATATTCATGAAAACATGCTTTTACCTATATATCTAAAACACATGTCCTCTCTCCTTAATGGGAAAGCATCAAAAAAACCTGCTTAATTTTTAGTTAAGAAAATAGCAGCAATAATAAAATTAAAAATAACCTACCCTACTTTATCACTTACACTATTTTCCTAGTAAGACTGTCCCCATTACACAATTCTAACTGGTGAAAGAAGCAAATGATCTGCTATACCTAAAAGGAAACTAAAATCAGCCTGAATATGTTAAAAACACAATTTAGTTCTTTAACTCAAAGGAATATTGGCTGTTATCTACTATTTTCTATTATTAAAAACATTAACTATTTTTTTAACCTCCAGGATAAATCTTACCAACATAGAAACTTCAAAGAGGACATACTGCTTACTTACCTAACAGCTGATGTGAGCTTAGCAGTATTGTCAGAAAGCATACTTATGGCTCCTTCATCTTCCCCTTCTAGTCCCTGGGAAAGAAAAACAGTCCCAGTACCTAATCAAAAATCCCAGACCCATGTGTAAAATTAACACAGTCCTAAGGTTACTGACATACAATAAGATTTAAGTTACCTAGAATAGCAATTCTTCCCCTCAGAGGAGCAAGTACATGTATTGACAGTTATAGAAAAATTCTAGTCACTACCAGTCTAATAAGTGGTTGGATGACTAAATAATCAGCTGGCATTTTCTTGTCACAGATCACACAGTAATAAACAATAGTGCTGAAATCTGAAGTTAGATCAAAGTATGATAGAGCAGCATTGCAACGTGTATCTCTAAAATGAAGCCACATCACATATTTTTTCAAATCATAAATTCATAATATTCTTTTAAAAATTTTGCTCTTGTCAATATCTAGATTTCTTTTAGAAAAGATCGCTTATGTAAGATTATTTTTGTTGTTATTAAAGCAATAAAATGGCCTTGAATTTTTATGAGAAAAAAACAAGTAAACCTCTTTATCCCTCTAGATGTCCTCCTCTTCCTTATAATTGTTTGAAAGCAAACAGAAACTTACCATAATGCTTTTAAGTCGTTTGACCTCATCTTCTTGTGCTCTGTAGGATTCTAGTTCTTGCTGAACTGATTCTGCAACTTCTGGGAATGGACTAAAACAGTATTACACAAGAGGAACTATGAATATGACATTAAAAGATTGATTTTTGTGTGAATTCTTAAGTATCTACAATGAAGATTTATTATTATTTTAAATGTACTTATTTGTATTTGAATATGTTTTATATAATACAAAGGCCGAAATTAGCCAGGCATGGTGATGTGTGCCTGTAGTCGCAGTTACTGGGGAGGCTGAGGCAGGAGGATTGCTTGAGCCTAGGTTTGGAGGCTGTGGTGACTTATGATCATGCCACTGCACTCCAGCCTGAGTGGCGGAGTGATACCCTGACTCTTAAAAAAAAAAAAAGGACAAAAAACACTCAGCATAAATATAATCACATATTTTTCTGTTATCTATTTATATAATAAATACTATTTCTTTAAAATGCATATAATACTTGTATCTAAACAAATATAAGTTTTATTTCTATTCTTTTCATTAACTATTAACACATTTTCTCTTCACCTATATGCTGTAAGAAAAAGTAAAATATTTACATGACTGAGAATCAAAGGAAGAGAAGTCACGGTATATCAAACATCAATTAAATATTACCACCAAAATTAACATAGTGTCAAAGGGTACATGCAAGTACAAAGATATCATTTAAAAAATATCACCTGCAAGTAATTGCGAAAAAAAAAATCCTGTAACTCAGTGCTCTTAATATCCCAGAACACTACTGGTAAAACAGCACTTGGACCACAGTTTTGGTGGGTCCTCTGCCTGGTGTCTTCTTCCAGGCCAGTGTAGTTTAGCAGTAATTCACACAGACTTCAGGCATAACTGATTTACAATCACAGAGCAGTGCAGGTAGAAAAAGTATCATATAGCACTAATCTTGAAAAATTCCAGATGAATATATGTTGACCATAAAATGTTTCTTACAGTGAGTATTTTTCACCTACAGCCTTAGGGGAGGCCAGAATCTTTCCCCTCCTTTAAGAAAGAAGCGGTCATGTCTTACCAGCAAAGAAACAAAATCTTTCACTGCTTCCTTAGTCCTGACGCTTGAAAATACCTCACTTGAAAATAATGAGGTTCGTTTGGCAGAAAAGATAGGAACTCAGAAAGGATTCTGAGGAACACAGTCCAATTTTACCTGATAACCCCAGGCACTTACTCCAACTTCAGCAGAGTCTGTGTTGCCAAAAAAAAACAGCACTGAGACCTCAGCAGTGCACTGGGGAGTCAGAAGCCCTGGTTCCAGCTAATTATAAGGGAACTACCTTTATAGGCAAGCTCTTACCCTCCTGGGTCCCTAGCTGCATCTGCAAAATGTGCTGGTTGAGCTATGTAATCCTCAAAATCTCCCAATATTTTCAAGTCTCAGCTAACAGAGAATAACTGCTTGTATTCATTGAGTGCTTTTACTGTCTGCCAAATGTTATGTTAAGAATTTATCTCTATTATCTCATTTAATCATGACCAGTCTGTTGAGTTAGGTGCTATTCATAGTTAAGACCAAGTACTTTGAGATCTGTTAGAACTGGGTTCCATCTGGCTTTATCAATGAAAGCTGGATGACTTTGGGCAAGTTATTTCTTTATATCCATTTTCTCAATCTTCATAACAACCCTCTGGAATAGGGCAGTAGGTAGAATTATCATCTTTCCTTTTACTGATGAGGAAACTGAAGCTCAGAGAGGTTTAAGTCATTTGTTTGACTCTATGCTGTCTTCTGGTGTTTTTGTATCCACATTATTGCAGTTTAATATGCAGAGTAAGAGGGCTATTCCTACTTAACAACATAAGGTTAAAGTTCTTACTATTCAACTGACCTCTCAGGTGGTTTCTAAACATATAGTTTAAATAAAATATTCAAAATTTCTGTATTTGAATAAGCAGATTCTTTTCTCAAGCTTTTCCCTATTAGGGAATGTCACATTTAAAATATCCTGTATTCTCTACCTCTCTTAATAATATGTAATTTCTTGTACTTCACCATTATGGAGGAAAATATACACTATGGAATTCCAAAGGGATGATTATTCTTTAAAATAAATAGTACCTAAAACTGCCATAGTCAGAAAGAGACAGTGACTTTTTTCTGCAGACAGTTGAATCTTTGTTATTGCAATATGATTTCTCAGTTTTAAAAAAAGTTAAAAGAAAAAAAGATAAAACATACCAAAAACCCTAGCATATTGATCCAAATCTGTATCTTCTCTTTAAACATAAATGTAAAATAAGGCCAAAAAGAGCAGCTATATCAAAGATACAGATGTAAATACACACACACACACACACACACACAGCACTAAAAAATCATATTTTCATAATTATTGATGAATGGCATTCTTATCTTTCTCTGAGCAATGATTTTTTGTTTGTTTAGAATGACTTCGGTAGCCACACTGACCACTAGATAACTTTTATAGCAGTTACTGAGCCCATAAAGTACCCTTAACTTTAAGGGGCATAGCAACACAGGGAATCTGTGTATCTGCCTACAATAAATTACATAGCAAATTATTGAAATTTTTCACCCATTGTTTCTAATGTACTTTGAATAAACCTCTGGGCTTCAGACTTAGGTACTCTCTCCACAGATATATAAAATGGGATTTGTATGAGGGCAAACATGGAACAAAAAGGAAAAATCCCACCCCAAAGTTTCCCTATCACAAAACCTCGTTTTGATGAAAGGCAGAGATGGTCTTATAGAGTCAATGGAGATGGCAACAAAATTTGTAAAGGCCATTTATAAAATCTGCAAAATCACACTGGATAAACTTATTGAAAAGAGAAGTGACTCTACAAAACAACAACAAACAAAAACCCAGGAATCAAGAAAAAATTGAACAATAAAGATAAGTATCTATGGATTAATTATAGCTCCCACTCACTGTGTGAATGAACCATGACCTTTTTCGTTTTTTCTCAAATTCATAGGTAAGATGACATCATCATTTCTCTTTAAGGGATGAATCTTTTGTAATACTTACTGATATTTTTCTTTCTTACCTTCCTTTATGTTTTTGCCAAAATTTATCAACTGGAGTTAAATCATAAGATTTCTTGTTTTTTCTCTTTGGTCTAGCACCCGCTGGAGAGTTTTCCACTCCAGAAGATTCTTCCAAATTAACCCTGTTTAAGTGGAAATCCTAGGAAAAAGTAATCTTGCTTTAAATAATTGTTTTCTGAGTTTAATGAACATAGATTCTTATTGCACTTTCTAATATTTCCAAAGACAAAATATAGATCTGAAATTTAGAAGACCTCTTTCCAATCTTTTGTTAGATACAAATGTACTTTTGTGTATCCTTCTAGAAAAGTACTTATGCATATACATATCCTTTAAATTTGACTTTAAAAATGGGATGGGATTACACTATATAGATTTTGTACCTTTTTTTTTCAATAAGTAATGTATTTAGAGCTCTTTCCATATCCATATATGCTGAGGTACCCAACCCCTGGCCTGTGGCCTGTTAGGGACTAGGTTGCAGAACTCCGATGCACCGCCCATGCCTGTCCGTAGAAAAATTGTCTTCTATGAAACTGGTCCCTGGTACCAAAAAGGGTGGGGACTGCTGCATATATGTACATCTATCTCATCTTTACCATGGCTACAAAGGTTGGCTGTGTCAACTTATTCGACCAGGCCTCTTGATGCTTGGTTGTTTCCAGTAACAAACAAAATTTTTTTTTTTTTTTTTTGAGACAGAGTCTCACTCTGCTGCTCGGGCTAGAGTGAGTGCTGTGGCGTCAGCCTAGCCCACAGCCACCTCAGATTCCTGGGTTCAAGCAATCCTTCTGCCTCAGCCTCCCAAGTAGCTGGGACTACAGGCATGTGCCACCATGCCCAGCTAATTTTTTCTATATATTTTTAGTTGTCCAATTAATTTCTTTCTATTTATAGAGACGGGGTCTCGCTCTTGCTCAGGCTGGTCTTGAACTCCTGACCTTGAGCTATTCACCCGCCTTGGCCTCCCAGAGTGCGAGGATTACAGGTGTGAGCCACAGCGCCTGGCCAAGAACAAATTATCTTTTACCAGCTCATGTCCTGAAAAACTTTTTGACCCTGATTCAAGGATGCAAGAGCTTATTCACATGTTTTTGGATTTGATATGGCTCAGAATGCCTGCATATTTTCAAAACTATATCATCAATGAGTGAGCTGGAAAATACCATATACGTATATCCTTGCTGATATGATTTAATGGGTATACCCAATATACTAGGCACTGGGCTGGACACAGCATATTTCCAAATAATCCTTATGAACCACATTCTAAATTGTGCCTTTTAATATAACTGAATATGTTCATTAAATATACTAGCATCATTTGTTTAAAGATCTATATCATTTATTCAACCATGTTTATGTTTAAAAGAGGTTGTTGTAGTAACAAATGGTACCAATATTCATAATACCTTTATATTTAGAAAGCATTCTTACAGAAAACAAAGGTGATTATTTTTTTATTAGAAAACAAAGGCCATATTTCAATACACCACCATCAGATAGGAGAATGCATACCAAAGAATTGTTAAGAAATTGGTCTTAAAAAAGAAAAAAGCACAAGGACAAAAAACAAGGTATACCAAACCTCTAAGAAGCCTACAGCCAGACCTCTCCACTACTCCCACATACACATATGTACAGGTTATATAAGCAAGGATTTATAAAACACACTGGAAGAGAAAGACAAACACACCTACGTATGTATATGTGTGCATGTTTTCCTCAAAAACATACAACACAGGTTTCCTTCATTTTACTCAGCTCAAACAAATTCCTGATCTAAATCTAGTTCATGCCTAACACTATAGATAGGAAATATCATAAAGCAAAAGTTTACCTTTTCCTGGGAGCAGTTAGTTAGAATTATAAAATGTGTTTTGCATTTTTTTTTTTTAGTGAGAAATCGACATACAAAGGTTGTTATATAGTGCTTGCCATTTAATTGTAACTAATTAACAAAAAGCTTTACACAGTACTATTTACATCACAGGAGAGGACTATCAATGCTGAATAAACGATCAGTGCTTCCAAACGTTTTCAGTACTTACACAAAGAAGATCTAAAGAGTACGATATATTTTTATTTACAAGGCATTGTTTTCTCCCCACTGATAAAATGCTCCCTGACTAAAGAAAAGTCCCTGTAGGCTGGCTATTATCTATTCAACTATTCCTGGGATGCTGACACACAGGTCTCTTCACTGGACCCTACAGTTCTCATTGCCCTTGGGCTCGGCTCCGGCTTCTGGGCTGGTGGCGAGTCGGCCACGCTTGGCTCTCAGGCCCTCTTGGGGGCTGTCAGCGGGGCTTCTCTCAGGAAGATTGTGGACTGAGAGAGACTTTGTGGTGGGTTCTTGGAAGGCGGCACCTGAATCCACTGGGCTGTGCTGAGCAACCTTGACCTGCAACACAAACATTATTTGTTAGAGGTTTAAATCACATTCACTTTTCTATGGCATAAAAAATAAAGCACTGTGTCACCAAGTTTTAAGTTGAGTTCTTCTCTAGGAGTTGTACACAATTTTAAGATTTCTTCTTTGCTGAGAACAGGCCCCCACCTAACAGAGAAGTTAGGAGGCTTCTTGTTGGAAGTCAGGCAAGACTTCCAACAAGTCATCAAACTTTCTTTGACACTTCTGATGGCCAGAGACTTGCTCTTCCAAGGCAAGCATGACATTTTTAGGCCAGAAGGTAAGCTCTTTGAGGACAAAGACATTGCCCTGTTTACCTATGCATCCATAGGGCCTACAACATGCTCAACTACATGATAAACGTTCAGTGAATCTTAAGTGAGAACCCAAATCTGCCTCCATTTGTCTTGAGCCTTTGCTGTCATTTAAAGTAAGAATAATGCAAATGAGTAATACTACCTTCATAAGGTGGAAGCTTTACGTACAACATTAAAAGACCTAGGACGACCTCTGTGTGTTTTAATCATTCTCCTTACAGTGTTGCTGGTTTCCATACTGAATTTGGATTCCAGTAGGACAGCAATCTGACAATAAAGTCCAGAAAGAAAAATCCCCTCTCAGATGTCCTGCTTTTTAAAAGAAAGAGGTGTCTCAGAAAATATGAGACTTTAAGTAGATGAGAGAGTGAGGTAGCAGGAGAGTTCCAGACTTTTTGAGATGTATACACTAGTGAAAGAAGATATGGGGTCAAAAAGAGAAAGAAGAGTGGGAAAACGGAAGTATAGAAAAGCTTCACTTAACCAAAGTTAAAGGCAAGAGTGAAAGATTCAAGTAAGATGATCTTTAAAAGAAAAAGAAGATCTCCTTGTGTATCAGGCACAAGGAACCTTGTCCGGTACAGATGTTAAGGAATAACCATGTGACACGTACTCCTAGAGCAACTGACTTCCAGAGACCTCCTTCTGATGCAAGAAAAGAGAGTGGAAATTATTTTCCCATTTACATTCTTTCCATAGAAGTACGTGGTTCTAAAAGGCAGTTAAATGCTTTTCATTACAGAAAACATAAGAAATCTGGCCAATAGATCAAATCCCTGGAAAGCCTGCTTCTATCTCAGATTATCTGCAGGACACTGAAGAGTAGCAGCCGTGAAGGACCAGGACTTAGTGGAAAATTACCGGCCATGGAAAGTGGAAGGAAAAAAAGAGTTTTACTGATACTATTCTTTTTTCTTATTATTCTTTTTTTACTATTTTTAAGAGAAATAGTGACACCAAAGACAAGTGTTTCCCTTGAACCTGTCAAATGCAAGAGAGTCAAATCTTTAGGTTCACCATTAAAGAGAGAGAGAGAGAGAGACAGAGACAGAGAGAGAAAGAGAGACATCCCATAGAGAATGGAAAATTTGAGCCCATAAGACTCTTTCTTAATCCCAATTAAATGGCTAAAGTCAACCTTCCCAAGCTTCTCCCCTTGGACTCAACTTCTCTGATACTGAATGGAGGAAACTAGTTTGTGATCACAATTTAAACTGTGGATTTGACCTTCATTTGGTTAGTTAGCCTAAGAATGGTCCACAACCAGACAAGGTCAAATTCACCAAGTATTTAATTCCTTAAGATTAAATACTTAATTTAAGTACATCCATACCCTAGTTGTCTTACAAAGGGTTCTATAGCCACAATGAGGAGAGAGCAAACATGCAGAGAGTTCAATGGAAATGAACTTCACTAGAAAAAAAATGCAAGCCCCCCACTAAACTGCCTCCAACTGCATTGACAGCACCGCCACCATCCAGGATGGGCTTTACAGTTTAGTGGCCGGTCCTCTGGCACTGACCACCTCTCCAAGGTTCAGAAGGTCAAGTCTATAATCACTGATTCCCTTATTCCCAGCAAACTAGGAGTTCCTGGGCTCCTTCATCCCAGCGACATAACAGAGAATGAGCCTCACCTAACATGCATTTTACCCATTTTTTCCCCCTTTGAACTTATCAGATGTCACTAAAGTTCTTCTTAAATGACCTAGGGAATTGCCTCTCTCAGAATTCAGCCAGTCACCTCTCAGGGGAGAGCTCATAACCCTGAGTTTCTAAGCAACTGCTTTAGGAAATAATAACTTGTTCTAGATTTTTAAAACTGATGAAATGTGCTTAACAGATGAGGCAACTCAGAAACTGCTGAATTAAACTAAAAATTACTAAGCTAGGTTTTGAAGAGTCCAAATCTAATCATTAAGTCTCCTATAGCCTCCTCTCAAAAAGAGCCCCCCATTCATTTGCAAGCACATGAATTGCCAGGCAGTTCCCACTGCCCGTGCCTACCGCATGGCATGTAGCTAATGCACTCAACACAGACCTGCAGGAAACCATGGTTACTGCTGCCTACAGCAGCGTGGAGAGCAGGCCCCCTAGCGTGCAAAGCTCTTTTCCCAGGTCATAATTCTGAACGCCACATGCAAGCTGCTTTTACCATAAATTTCTCATAAAAGGAGAAAAGACCCATGTGGTGATTTCATAAGAAGATTTCCTAACACACCTTTATAAACATCTATTATTACAATCACTTCAGCACCACAGTCACAGTCCCATTCACTCAATAAATATTTGCTGAGCATCAAACATTGCATTAGACATGAGGACAGGACACAGGTAAACCAGAGATATGATCCGTAACCTCGCAGAACTCAGACTGCAGATGAGAAGACAGACACTTATGCAAGTAATTACATAAAGTGAGCTGCCTCAAGATAGTGGACTCACACAGTACCAGCTATGTGTCATGGTTTTGTTCTAAGAGAGCAAGACAAACACCTCATTTGCTCTCCATAAATGTGAGACAAAGAGGAAGGGATATTGCTTTGTCCCAAGGGGTAAGAGATGACTCCCAGTTACCCTTCTAAGGAAATGGCAGGGTCTATACCAGGACCTTAAACCTAACTCTGCCTGTATTCCATGCTCACTGGGTATCTTGTGGTTAATAGCTTTGGTCAAGCTTGGTAGCTTCACTCTTTAGGGGCACTAGTTGTTTTAAGGAGAAGCTATTCTTATGGTCATTGGAAAGTCAGAACCTATTTTAGTATACTCTTCACTGTTTCGTTGTTGGCAGCATCCAAAAGTTTAATCTGTCTCTGTGTGTGTGTGTGTGTGTGTGTGAGAGAGAGAGAGAGAGAGAATGAGAGAGAGAATTTGGTGGGGGAGGAGAAAGAAAATTTGCACAAAATGGTAGACCGTTTCCAATATAAGTATTAAATAACAGATGGGTTCATTTTAATGAGTAAAAGAAAACCTCAGACCCTTCTTTTTCACCCTTGAATTAATACATTTTTATTATAATGTAAAGTATGAACAAACTTATTGCTAGGTATATTCTTTAACATTTGTAGCTCTTCTACTTCAACAAAAACAGATTTGCAAATCTGTCATTGCTTTGATGTAACTAATCACCAAGGTTTTCATATTTGGGTATCCAACAACCTAACCAGGCGCACACTTGCTCCCTTAAGAATTATAGCATTACACCAATAGGGTGACCACACTTTCAAAGCTTTGTTTGCTGCTTCAAGGTTATCAGATTGCATAATTAATCAAACTCTGACAAGCGAGCAATCAAAGTAAAATCACAAAATTTTTAAACCGTTTGAAGCTTTTCCAGCAACCTCCAACAATATTCTCATGGTCCCTAGTTTGAGAAACACTGGTATCGTGGAAAGAGCAAGACTGTGGAGCTGAGAGAGAGGAAGGTGTTAACAACAGGAGGTTAAATCTTACGAGTCTCATGTTCTTCATTCTTTCATAATACCACCTACTGTGACAGTTCACTAAAATGAGAAAATAAAATGTGAGAGTAAAATAAAGTGTATACACTTTGTATATATACATAAGTGGTAGCTGCTGGTATGGATTATAGTAACAGGAATAAAAATCTGTTAAGCAAATATTCTCTATGCTTTTAGTATTTTCTGGGCTGTTTGTCAGGTACATAGAGATCACTAACATCTGTCCTATCCTCAACAATCAAAATAGAGACATCCATAAACAAAGCTCCTTTTTTAAAACATCTATTGAAATATGTGTTTTTTTTTTTTTAAGAAAGTAAATGATTAATTAAAGCCATCAAGAATTAGCAGCTGGGGGCAGATGGGTAAAAGTGAAAAGTTTGAAACGAACAATGACCAACACCTGTGGCCAAAGGAAAACTACCTCTTCAAATCCTTCAACGGTAATGCTTGGAACTTACTTACAAATCCCCTGAGTTTTGATACAACGGTGCCATTTCCCACCGAGCTATGTATAAGTGGTCTGTTGAGTCAGGGATGAGATCCTGCAGCCCGACACTGTAACACCCGTCCTCTGGCTCACTTACTCCTGACTTAGACCACACAGAGAAGGTCAGACTTCAAAGGGCTCCTGAGTCAGTGGGTGCAGTGTTCAACCTTTGCCCAGACAACACTGCAATTTCCCGGATCTCAAACAGTAGATGGCTGTTGACAACAGTTTACCTTTTGTGATCTGCTGCCACCAGCTGTTGGTTTGGAGGACTCTGCAAGATTTTCTTTGCCAGGACTTGGTGGGGATGGTGCTAACTTCTGTGCAGCCAGGCGGGGGCTGGTCCGAGTTGCCATGGTTGTTCTCCGTAGGATATAAGGGCTAGTCTTTCCTGTTGGGATGTCTGCAAACCCTGAGGGCAAAAAAACTGACCGTCAACACTGCTAGGTCCAATTCTATCCACAATGGAAATGATATTCATTAGGCAAAGTTTTACCAAAGATAAAAGTAACTCCAAAAAAATACTTTCTCTGGGCCATAGCAGACAGTGGATTAAACATCACAGTTGCCCTGGAAGTCACCAAATTGAATCAATAACTAACAGGTTTTCTTTCATTAGAAAGATTTAACAAAAGCCACAATGGGAGAAGAGGGGGGAAATTAACACCACACAGAAAAATTCCTTTTCTGCTTTTTCTTCTTCTATGTGGATGTTTTACTCTGTCTTTTTCTAAGATCCAAAGAACAACAGCAGGCCTTATTGTAAAATTTGGATTGGAGGAAAAACAGAGGGTAAAGTGGAAAATAAAAATAAAAAAGAAAGGGCAGCTCTTGTTTCAAGGGGGGAAATGTAAAATGGCAACAGCTACTTCAGGCGACCACTCTCGAGTGGAGACCCGGTGGGAGGAGAGACTGACCTTCCTACAAGTAATTTCACACCTGCTCACACCGACTCCTGCCACAGGAGAAATGGACGTGACTTTTGGTGACCAAGAGGAGAAAGTCCATCCCAAGGATACTAAAAGCTCATCACACACACTCCAGAATGGCATTCGGGGCTAACTAAAGCTGCATTTGTTTTTAACCTTTTGACTACAAATAAAAATCACCAACGAGAGATTGCTAACTATTTTGGGGCCAGTTACTCAGAACAGTGCTTCTCAAGCCATCTATGGCAAAGAATCTCTTTTGATTTTGGTGGGGTGTCGGAGGGTGGAAGAATTTCCAATCTTCTGTGGAATGATGCTTGGATGTTGTAACAATGTCAAATTGCTATTAAAATTTCTAAACTCTTACTCTCAATTTCTGTACATTTTTTTTTGGACCAATACCAAACAGTTCCTAGGCAAGTGGGACCACTGGGAGTGGTTTGGTTTTTTTTAAAACCACTAAGTTTAAAAAAAAAGCAACAAATAAGGCCGGGCGCGGTGGCTCACGCCTGTAATCCTAGCACTCTGGGAGGCTGAGGCGGGTGGATAGCTCAAGGTCAGGAGTTCGAAACCAGCCTGAGCAAGAGCAAGACCCCATCTCTATAAATAGAAACAAATTAATTGGACAACTAAAAATATATGTAAAAAAAAATTAGCCGGGCATGGTGGCGCATGCCTGTAGTCCCAGCTACTCGGGAGGCTGAGGCAGGAGGATGGCTTGAGCCCAGGAGTGTGAGGTTGCTGTGAGCTAGGCTGATGCCACAGCACTCTACAGGCTGGGCAACAGAGTGAGACTCTGTCTCAAAAAAAAAAAAAAAAAAGCAACAAATAAAGTGTGGTCAGTAGCCACAGCCAGGGGGCTGGCCAGCAGCACAGAGCCATCCTCCAGCTCACGTGTTAAAGGGGTCAGACATGACTGAAGGTAGGAAGGCTCGAAGGGTATTTGGGGATTTTTCACATAGAAATATCAAATTCTGAACAGGTTTTGGATGGTCATTTTTCTAATCTAACAGCTCTTTCCATAGTATGACATGAATAATTAGATCCTAGACATTCTCTCGTGACACAAAGGAAAATGTACACCTCATCAATTTAAAAGCAGGCTACTGCTCGTGAAGGGCAATTAGGATTGCTGCACAGTAACATAAAGAGTAAATGCTTCTGTCTTTTCATAGGTGAATTTTTATATGAAATTTCAAAAGAACACAAATAATTTGGTTTTGGGATTATGCGTACCTTTCTTTACAACTTCTGGAAGTCCCTCTGGCTCAAACGCGGTGTCTTCTGTGTCCTCTGCAGGCTGAACACCACTTTTCACCACTTTCCTACTTCTTTTAGAAAACGTCTCTGGGGTAGGTGGTGCTGGTCCTCCACCGTTCTCCCATATCCCACTGGACCTCTGCCTCTTGCCGGAAGCTTTGTTTTGGCCAGATGATAACTTCTTTTCAGTAACAGGAGGGATTGGAGATGGTTCCGGAACAACTGGACTTAGCAAAGGAGAACTTTGGAGGTCATGTTTAGATTGCTGCGAACAGAGACGGGCAACCTGTGTCTCTAACATCTCATTGGCTTTCTCTAACTTTTCATGGCTTATAAGTAGGGAACAGTACTTATCCAAGTATTCGTCCGCCTCCTTGGTTTTTAATTCAAGATCTTCTTTCAGTTCTTTCATCTCAGTCATTAACTCATCTACCTTGCCATCCACGACAGTATCTGCCAAAATAAAGTGAGATGCCATATGTAACGTGCATTGTGATGCAGATCATGTGGGACTTGTTCTTTGATTTTTTTGGGAGGAGTGGGGAAGATTTATCTGTATATGTTCTTACAGTTCAAACGCTTGTTTGGGAAATATCATACCAAGGTATGATATATTCTCATATATATTCTCATAGATGCATGACTGTTATTGGGATAGCTTAAATAGAATCCACCAAAATCTCAGACTGTTTTTTCAGCCAACCCATGAAACTTTCTTACGGTACTACTTAATTAATTCATGAGATCAAATGAATTAATGTTTTACATAGCCTGTGTTCCCTAGTCCATTCCTTCCACCATAAGCGAATGAACAATAAAATTCAATAAAGATTAAGAAGTCTCTGTTTTATGGCTTTGGGCGATAGGAAGGGGCCAATGACAGGGCAAGTCTAAAAAAACCTCTGAAACTATTTAGAGGCAATAGGGGTCTGATGGATGAGAGTTTGGGGAATACTATAAAGATGGGCGTCTTGGTCAACTTGCAGCTGTCATGGGTGGTATGGAACCCATTAGAAAAACTCCCTGCAGCCCTAATCTACTCCAAGCACTCTTCCCAATGGGGAAGACTGGTGACCTGCCCTGCCAAGTGACAGTCCAGAGGAATTTGCCATCCTCTATCCACACAGTAACCCCACACCACTCTGGGGGTAAAAGTGGAGAAAATGACAAAGAGAGTTACCATTTCTCTTCAATTTTGCCTGCATACCTAAAAATATAGCACCTCTACCCCATCCCCCTTTAGTGAACTCAAGAGGATGGACCAAAGACAATCAGAGCCAGCTATTTACAAATGACCAATGCCAACTCATATGCCTGTCCGCTTTTGACAAAGAAACTACTTCACTGGACACCAGCATGAAAACTTCTTCTTAGCACGGCTCATTAGCTGAAGGTACCATCAGTTTTTCGCATGTTTTATAGAACATAAGATGTAATGATTCAATTTCAAAATACAGGCTTCATTCTAAACCCTAAAATGATCCCAGAAATTGGGAAATGGATAACTGCTGAAAAATCAGCACTCGGTAATAGAGTAAAGCACACACACCGTAAGTGTGTTATTTCACCATCAGAAAATAATTTTGGCTAATTGATGCGTCCCAGTTAATACCCACCTGTTTTCTGCTTCTCCTGTGCAGCTTCACGTTGAGATAGTTCTTTCTGCAACAGTTCCTTTTCCTCTTCCAGCTGTTTACAGGATTTGATCAACAACTTTATTTTCCCCTGGGCACGTTCATTTTCCTTTTTCAGCTGATTTACATATTTTAGATTGTCCATCTATAACACAAAAGCAATTCTATTTAAAGCCTTGAATTTCCTTTTATAAGCATATGGGGAAACAACTATGAGATATAACTAAGAATTACATATGTAAATTTAAGAATTACTAGGTTTATAAGTGGATACATAGAAACAACATTTACTGAGTGTCAGGCAGACGGGAGGGGGAGGAGGGGATGGGTATATACACACATGCATGAGTGTGATGTGCACCGTCTGGGGCATGGTCAGGCTTGAGGCTCTGACTGGAGGGGGGAGGGGGGCAAGGGCAAAGTACGTAACCTTAACATTTGTACCCCCGTAATATGCTGAAATAAAAATGTAAAAGAAAATAAAATTAAAAATTAAAAATTAAAAAAATTAAAAAAAAATTATTAGGTTTAAAAAAAAATCTAAAGATGCACAAAACAATACACCTTCTCTACTCAGTTTCCTAAGTCTTCCCCGTTGACAATGTGGTTTTGTCATTCTCTTTCTTCGTTTCAGAAGCATAAGTCATGGTTCTTAAGATAATGTCCTATTAAGTGCCCACTATGTCTGTATCTATCCAGTGGGAATTACATTGGATTACTGAGCAGAGTGTCCATAGACATATTCTTGGTGGGTCTAAAATTCTTAATGAGAGAATCATGTTTTCACTTGTAAACACGATTTCAGTACCTAGCATGGCATTTGTTTTAGTCTTACCAAGTGAAGGCCTAATGATATTATAGCTCACTATACCAATTTAAATTTTATAGTCGCTCAAGTAGAAAGTGAATAGAAAGGTGGGTGAATCAAGTTATTATACACTTCTCAGTGGTACAAGTTCACAGTTCCTTATCCACAATTCCAAAAACAGCTGTGAAAATGATTCAGAGGCAAAACCTGAACAGATATGAACACACACTTACAGTCTTTATTTATCCCACTTTGTGAGACTATCCACACATTTTGCTGCAGAAATATGAATCTGTCTATGAGGTATTATCCCAAACCTTAGTGGGCATTATGTAATACATGGCATATGCATTGCATTATGTAATATCTTTTAAAAATGCAGAATTCCAAAACAATCTGATAAGGAATCACAAACATAAAAAGGAAGACCAAACACCAGCAAGAGGAGGAGGGGTGAAAAGAACTTGAGTACCATAGTGATGTTGCAAGTAGATGTTACAACTTAGATCTCATTCTTTGTGTATTTCATCTTGAAATAATTTATTAGCAATATTGTAGTAAATCTGCCCTTTCAGAACTTGTTATTTCTGATCCAATCACAAATGGATTAAAGACCCATTTAATTCAATTTCAACAGCTACTTCTTTCTATTACTAAACCCAACATCTGTCATTTTATAGCAGCAGAACATTATTAATCTTTTAATGTTATTTTGAATTTTATCAATTTGTCTTTAGTTAGTAAATTCTCTTCATAGTTGTGTAAGAGCTATAAACATAATAAGCTTACACCTAGCTTTCTGTTTGTATATATTCAATTAATATCATAATTTTAAAAATTTAAATCATTCTCTAAAACCTTTACTGGAAGACATTTATTTTCCAGGTTCCTTATTATACATGCTGGGTGGTATTCATCTTATGAAAAGTATCCATAGGAATCAAAACACCTCCTTTTCCAAGTAGAATTACCATAAAATCATCTTCAGACTAACGATCCTGAGACTAGGGTTCACCTCCATTTTTCCTAAAGAAAAGAGTTTTATGATCTTCGTATGGAGAGGAAGAAGAGGATACCCACATACGTGTGCCTGACCAAGGTGCTTTGCCAACCTTGACTCCCCATAAGTCAGGAAAGTGGGTTTGGTGACACTGAACTTGGAGACGGGTCATTTAAGACTTTGAAATTGCCCAGCAGATTGCCTGCTATCGCCCAAGAGGCCTGCGCTAATCTGCTGTGTGGCTTGGTCTTTCCATCTACCTCAGAAGTCTTCAACGTCCTCTAGCTTGACAGTATTCATGGAGCAATGGATAAAGCTTATTCAAGTTGTGAGACTGTGGGACCATCCACTGATTTTTAAAAATAACTCAGCAGAGAATTGATGAATGCTATCATTTTTGACTACATAAAATTTTTATAAAATCGAAACGAAAACACTTAATGCTATGCCATTAAAAGCACTACTGCCTGTATGAACCATTCTACATTATGAAGCAATGAGAAGTGAACATACCTTGGTTTTCTTCAATTCTTCTAAAACCTGAGTGGTAGCTTTCAAAGAATTATCGAGCTCTTCTTTACTAGACTTTAAGAGGTCCATCTCCAACTTCTGTGAGCTGAGACATTCTTCTTTAGATGCCAATTTCTCTCGATAGGACTGGATTTCTATTTCATACTACGGTAAAAAAAAAAAAAAAGTTACTTAAACTAAGAGGCATAGCCAAAAAAGATTGCAAGGAAAATAAAACAAAACAAAAATCCCCTGCTATTCCAAGGACCATTTTAAAGAGTCTTTGCAATTCTATTATTCTAATCCAAAATGGAATATAATTCAAAAAATCAAGTGAGAAAATAAGGCAGGTAACTGGAAATTAATATCAGACTCCTTGTAAGATTATATAGTATAATTAATAATGCAGAATATTGACCTTCTTGCAAAAAAAATGACATATTACCACGGTCAATATACACTCTCCAGCTCCCCCAGTAACCGAACCCCACATTTTACCTGTTTGTGTGTGTCCAAAATCAAAGCCTGGTGTTTCTTTTCAGCTTCCTGAAGCTGTAGCTGATATTCAGCCACTTCTTCTCTCACTTTCCTTTCCTTTTCTGCCTGGTCTTTGTGCATGCAATCCAAACTCTTCTTCAAGTCACTATTTTCTAACATGAGCTCCTTCAATTGACCCTAAACAGAAAAGCAGTAAAATCATATTTGTGCTTCCCCATCGTTAAGAACCTGGATACATATCCTTAGGAAATAACGAGTACTGTGGGGGTAAAAATTGTTTATGGGCAAGACTAAATCTACTGTGCTATAATCCTTAGCAAGGTATTCATTTTAATTTGCAACTTCACCTACAATGACACTTTCCTCTGCTCTAGCCCAAACGCCCCCAAGGTCACATCCACAGAGACCAGAATCTCTCTAAAAACTTGATTTCAGCTAAATCACTCTGGGACCATACCAGAGTTTAAATAAACTATGCTTCCAACTTAGTTTATTTAAGGTCTTCCATTGTAACAGTTCCTTGGCCTCCTTGCTAGAACCCCCACCACCTTCACACTCAGTCCCCTCTGGACTTGCACTGTCTTCCTTGACCAGCTGAGATCCATGTTCTATCACTATAAGAATCTCCCTCCAAATGCCCTCAACTCTTTCGCCTCTCCCTTTGCTGGGAAGGACAGGCGAAACCCCAGCCCTGGAGGCATCTGTCTCTTCCATGCCTGACCCCAGCAGCTGTTTCTGCACGCGTTTCTACATATGTGGTGTCCACTTCCTCATCTCCCATTCACTCGTCAGCCCGCTCCACTCTGTTCTGTCCCAGCTCCCCCTGAATAGCTTCTTGTGGCACCATCAACCTCCACGCTGCAAATTCAAGGCACACTCTCCAGAGCTCATCTCACCCAACCTCCAAGCAGTATTCGGTGCTGCTGACCACCCTTCCTTCGAGACACTCCTTCCTCTTGACTTCTAGTCCATGATGCTCCCCGGGTTTGCCTCATCAAGACTTTCCAGATTTCTTTGCTCACTCTTCTTCCTCCATGTCACTTTGTGTGCTGGAGTCCCTCTGGGCTAGGCCCAGAGCCGCCTTCTCTTCTCCACTTGTCCTTTTCTACTATTCTCATAATCTCTAGATACTCCCCAAACGTGGGACTAGCTTGATTAACATTCCTGCCCCAAACCTTCCGTAGCCTTCCTACCCACCCAATCTTTTTTCATGTCATTTTCCCTCTGGCTCCAGCCACAATGGCTTCCTTTCAATTTTAAAAAAAAAAAAATACCAAGATCTTTCTATTCTCAGAGCTGTCACCATACTGCTCTCTAGACCTAGAAGGCTCCGTCCTCTGTCCCGTCTTTGCGTGGCTGACTCCTCATCCTGCAGGTGACATCCTCTGACCACCTTATCTAAAGTAGTTTACTGCCTACCCCCACATCCTCACCCTCACTCCTCAATTATTCTGCAGCAAAGAATCTAATTTGTTTCCTTTATAATATTTACCAGTTTATTATGTTATCCATTCCCCATATCTTGATTTTTCACAGTGTGTCAAGACTGTGAGCTGTATGATGCAGGAACCTCAGGATAGGTAGGGGTTCAACCATCTATCCCCTGACCTTACTTGTACTTATTTTTTATAGAATGAATAAATTGATTGCAAACTAATACACTCACACGATGGACCAGAGGCCAAATATCCAGCTTTTCTCTTAGTAGTGCCTATACTATACACAAAATACAGTAACAGCATACATGGCATACTCCCAAGCCGCTCAGGACCAAAAGAAACTTCAGCAGAGGCAGTACACAAATATCATCCATAGGAACTCCTTCCAAGCAGCATTGCCAGAAAATTGCCTAAGTCAATTGCTGAGATTAAATGCCAAAACTTTTTAAATTTTTGTAGATTTAAAAACTACATTTAAAGAAAACTATAAATTTCCCCAACTCCTTATACAGGATACTACCACATATATCATTTCAACTATGGGGGATTATTCAGGGTCACAATCATGACTATCTTATTTTGCTATTCTTTTCTAAACATTTCTTCGAGACGAAGTTACATGAGGGCTATATGGTTATAGGAATGTTTACAATTTAAAAAGCTTTGGCAAACACGTTTCATTTCATCTGCCAGCTCTGCCTGTGTGGTAGCAGCGACCCAGGACACATTGTTGGAGAAAGGGAGGCATGAACTAAAGATGTCTGCTATGGAGACAGCAGTGAGTGGCGGTCCCAATGCTTTAGATGTGCCATATTAACCCTGCCCTAAAATATCCCCCAAGACTCCTCTAACTTTGCATTTTACTGTGACTTTCCTTTTGTTTCTTTGTTAGTTTTTAGCAGATCAATGCATATGTCTCCAGCAATAATTCCAGCTTGTCACATGTGGCAGGCTAGGAAAGCAAATAAACCTATTGAAAGCTCCATGAAATCTATTTCTGATGTGAGTAAATGTGGTACAAGTATCCTCTTCTATGAAAAAGTATTTGGGCTCCAAGATGGGTATTGTCATGCATTCAGAGGCTTCTCATGACTTGATCTGGGCTCATGACAGTGCTGGCTGGTGGAGATGACCACACTTACGATCATGACAGAAGCACGGGGTTTTTTCAAAAGCTAAAAAAAGTTTGGTACATTACAGAAGGTCTTACTGAAACCAACAAGGAGAGCGTGCACGCTGGATTATCAGATCATACTACATCCGTCACACAGAAACTTACTTGGTTGATCTTTATTTCTTCTGACAGTAATTTAAATTCTTCAGTTAGCCTATTTTTCTCTCCATCAAATTCTTCTTTCAGCTCGGTTGTTTTCTGCACCATCTCGTGCATTTCCCGCTGCAGCTCAGTCTCCTTGGCAGTCATTGTGCTTACCTGAAATGTAATCTTTTGTTAGGACCTGCTTTTGGTTGTCTGTTTTGATCGAATTAATTGCTCTGATACAACACATTCATGCCATTTACTTTAGCCCTCAAACATAAAAGGGAACCGGGCTAATCCCCACTTTACTAATCCACTCAACTAAACATTCTCAGAACATGCTAGTGTGCTTACCTTTTCTTCTCAGCAAAGATTTAGTAAAAGACAGCAAGAAGGAAACGAATGACAAGTAAAGATAATATTACTAAGTCTTAAAATCCCTCATAAAGGCATTAATTTGAATTAAACACCAGAGAATATTGTACGAGGCAGTATCTTAGTTTATCAGTTCTTGGATCACTACTAATCCCCCAATGCATACTAATCTGCAAGAAACATGCCTATGATTAGCTAAAACCAGTTAAAGAACTGTTGTTTGCATCTGCCCCTTAAAGTTGAACCAGCCTGGTCTGGTTTATCTCATTGTCTCTAATTGCCATCCCTTGCAAGGTATACAAAAATCTAAATTCTTAGAAAATACTGAGTGATGATGA
Organism: Lepilemur ruficaudatus; assembly: GCA_963574885.1. Taxonomy (NCBI): domain Eukaryota; kingdom Metazoa; phylum Chordata; class Mammalia; order Primates; family Lepilemuridae; genus Lepilemur; species Lepilemur ruficaudatus. The sequence continues at coordinate 25,461 of CAUYRT010080102.1, read as the reverse complement.
ATTACAGTTTCTGGATGTTCCTTTTTTCTTTAATATTTGTTCAGTAAAAATTTAATTTGAAGGAATTGCTTTCTTAGATTAGTATGTAAGCATATTGGACAAAAACTTAATTTTTCTTTAATAATTGAGCTTCTTGATGGCAGATCGTCCCTTTAATCACCAGCTGACAAAATAGGAGACTGCACAAAGAGAAGGTACAAAAGAAGGAACTGAAAGCACAAAATCCCCAGGACACGTCCTGGGAGTCATGAGTGTTCTGTTGGTCATAATTATATCAGTATCTCTAAAAGTTCTTTCTCCTGAAAGGAAAAAAGGCAGGGTCAGGTGGGAGGATACTTTCTGATCCTAATGAATATAACATATACAGCAGTGACTCTCAACTGGGTACATGGAGGCCTCTATTCCATCTGTAAGATAGGGAAATATAATTAGAACCAGGAACTGTGTGTAGCCTAAAACTTCTGTGTGGAAGTGTCACGTTAGAAACCTGGTCCAGGTTGGGCCCAGTGGCTCATGTTTGTAATCCCAGCACTTTGGGAGGGCGAGGCAGGAGGCTCACTTGAGGTTAGGACTTCAAGACGAGCCTGGGCAACGTAGCAAGACACTATCTCTACAAAAAAGTTAAAAATTAGCTGGGCATGGTGACATGTGCCTGTAGTCCTAGCTATTCTGGAGGCTGAGCCCAGGAGTCTGAGGCTGCAGTGAGCTATGATCATGGCACTGCACTCCAGTGTGGGCAACAGAGTGAGACCCCATCTCCTAATTTAAAAAAAACAAACAAACAAAAAAAAAAAAACCTGGTCATATTCATGAAAATGTCCAATGTGTCAAAGCAGTCACTGCTGCCAGAGTCAACTCAATGCTCCCTCAGTTCAAAACCCAATATAAAGCCTTTACAAAGTTTGGTCCACTATGGCAGATACTGTCTAGAAGGAAATAATTCACAAAGTGGTTTCCCTCCCTCATGACTGTATGTTTAAATGTAAATAGATAAAGCCACTTACTTTGTCAACAAAGGAAATTTTCTCCATTTTTGCCAATTCAAGCTCATTCTCTAGATCCTTGTAAGAGTTCTGCAGTGCTGCTAAGGTATCCTGCAAAGTGTCATTTTTGGATTGCAGCACTTGGTTCTTCTGTTCCAATTCCACTGTCAGATTTCCCAATTCTAATTTTTGCTTCTTCCAAAGCTGCTGTTCTTCTTCCACCTGGGACAGTCTGGAGGCCAGCTGCTCTTGGTCTTGAATTTGACTTTTTAGTCTACTGATTTCTTCATCCTTCTTCTCTAGTTTATGTTTGCCATCTTCTACTTCTTGAATGAAGCCATTCACAGAAGACTGCAAAATAATGTAATTATTTCTAGCCTCGTCAAGGCCTTGCACCAACTGAGCCTTCTCAAGTTCAAGACAACCTACTTGACTGCTTAGATCCTGTTCTTTGGCCTTATGGGTCTCTCGGTCATCACACAAGTCTGTCACTTTCTCACTGAGCTCTTTCAACTGTGTCTGAAGCATCTCTACTGCAGAGTTAGATTCTTCTTTCATCTGGACTATTTCACGCTCTTTTTCTTGCAGTAGATTTTCAAACGAAGAATTCAGTATTTTTAATTCAGACACTTGCCCTTGCTGTTTTTGTAATTCTTTGGCCAGATTTTCTTTTTCTGACCTTATATTAACAAGATCTAATTCCAGATCTCTCAGGTTTTGAGCCATCCCTTCTGTTTTTGCTTTTAGGGTCTCTGCCTCTGCCTTGGAATTCTCTGCCTCAAGAATCACACGTTCCTGGTTTTTCCCTGATATCTCTAGCTCTCTTTCAAGGTTCTCAGCTCTCCCTTTAAGTATATCAGCCTGATGCTCACTTTCCTTCAGTTGTTCTAAGACATGGAGCTGCTTCTTTCCATCAGCTTCTATGTGGGCCTTCAGCTTTTCAATGCTATTTCTCAGCTGACGCACTTCCTCCACTGGTGAGTCCAGACTCTGTTCTTCGGTCGTCCAGGTTTCTTGATCATTACACAGGGCTGCAAGTTCCTCATTTAGCTCTTTCAACTGATTCTGAAGCATCTCCGCTACAGTCTTAGATTCTTCTTTGATCTGTATTTTCACTTGTTCCTTTTCTTCTAACAGAGTTTTAAATGAAGAGAGCAGCTTGTCTAATTCCAACACTTGATCTTGCTTTTCTTGTAGTGCTTTTGTCAGATTATCTTTCTCAGATCTTACAAAGCCAAGATCTGATTCTAAAACTTTCAGTCTTTCGGCCATCTCTTCCATTTGTGTTTTTAGGGTCTCTACCTCTGCTTTGGAATTCTCAGCATCAAGAATCACCAGCTCTTGGTTTTCTTCTGCCATCTGCAATTCCCTTTCAAGGCTCTCCACTTTATCCTTAAGCGAATCGTTCTCCCTCTCGCGTTCTTTCAGTTTCTCTGCCACGTGGAGCTGCTTCTTTTCATCAGCCTCCATACGGACTCTCAGTTTCTCGATGCCTCTTCTCAGCTGATGCACTTCATCTTGCGTGGATCTCAGCCTTTCTGCAAACTCACCCTTCTCCATCAGCGCAGCCTCCAAGGCCTTGGAGATGTTCAGCTTTTCCTGTTCCGATTCACTCAGTCTGGCCTGCAGGCTTTCAGATTCCCTGCAAAGCGATTCTTTCTGTTCATTCAATTGTCCCATTTGGATTTCCAGCTCACATTTTACCAAAGACAGTGCCTGTGAGTCCTTTTCCAAGCTCTGCAGCTGCTCCTGGAGGTGAGCTTTATCTTTTAACAGCTGGCTCACATCAGAGGACAAAGTCTCAATTTGTTCTGTTTTGTCCTTTACCTCTGCCTCCACCACCTGAATGTGACAGAGACACTCACCTTGATGAGCCTCGAGCTCTTGTATTTTCTCCTTCATCTTTTCAGACAAGTGATCCAGATCCTTGTTTTCTTTTGACACTGTATCTAATTCTCCACGAAGCTGGTTTCTCTCACTTGAGACCACTGAGAGTTCTTCTTCAAGACCAAAAATAACGTTCTGCTTATTTTCATTATCTTTTTCTAAATATAGCTTCTCTCTTTGAACGATCTCTAAGTCAGCTTCCATGGAGAGGGCATGATGCTCGATGCCCGCCTTCTCAGATCTGATTCTTTGCAGCTCATTTTCCAAGTCAAGAAATCTCTCTTTCCACTTGTCATTCACCTCGGCTTCATTGTCTTCGATAACTTCATGTGATGATGTATCTGCATCCATTTCTAAATTAGAACTGAGGCCTTCAGAAGTTTCTCCTGTCTGGTGTAATTCCAGGTTAACACAAGAAAGAGATGCCAAATTTTCACTTAAATCTGAGTTGGCTTTCTTAAGTTCCTCAACTATTTTTTCCAATTCTACATATGCTTCCATTTTGTTCGCTAGTTGTACTTCCTGTGAATCGAGTTTTGAGTCTAACTCTTTAATTTTATTTAGCAAACTTTCAACTTTTTTGTCACGGTCCTCTATCACATGAAGTAATCTCAAATTCTCATTTGATGTCTCTTCTACCTGCAGCTGAAGATTCTGGATGGTTACCTGATTCTCCAGAAAATCCATGGGTACCAAAGCATTAGGATCAGAAAATGACAATTCAGAAATGCATTCTGAAGGGCCCTGGGTTTTGTCTTCCCCTGGAGTCCCATGACTGGTTTCTGGGGACCGCTCCCTAGAACACTCTCCTGGAAGTCTGACTGCAGCGGTCTCTGTTATTTTCTCAGTCTCCAGACTAAGGTCCTGCTGAACATCTTTATCACAAGTCTGATGACTGTCATGTTTTGGTGTTCTCTCTGTAGTTTTCAAAGGATATTCTTCTGATTCTTTTACATCACGGCTCTCATTTTGGCTCTGAATAACCTGCATTTACAATACATAATAAGATGCATTTTATTATTTAAGAAGAATCAAAATAGAATAAATAGACTTCATTATTACTTTTTAGAAACTGGCATCCAGCCTCCACTAAACATATCTCTTTAAATGGTATATTTCCTACCATATCCACCTTTGTCCATCCAAATATTTAGCACAATTAGACATCAGGAGGTGGTCCCCATGGAAAAGGCACTGGGCAAGGTATTTATCATGAAGACAAACCCTCCAGCTTAGTTATTCTATCAACTAAATTGCAATGTATTTGAATTTCATATTTTCTTTCTTGCTAAGAAGATTCTAGGTAGCCTATATGTAAAATTTCTCTGTGATTATAGAATAAGAGGCTAACAAAATGTTCAGCTTCCACCTTAAGTACTTATGATATTCTTTAATAAGAGAGGCAGTAAAGTTTCATGACCAGATTCCCAGCCCAAGGACTTAATCACCAATCCAGCTCTTACTATGTACATTCCTGGATAAATTACACAGGCTTGATTCTCACCTGGGATCTGCTGTTATTACTACTCTGCCACCAGCTCACCATGCCCCACACCCCCTCCCTAGCTCCAAGGTAGATAGAGGGAATCAGGCGAGACTCATGAACTGAACTACATTATTAGTGAAGCTGGGAGACTAGAAAGGACAAAGTTATAAGCAACTAAACAATTAAGTATTCAATAAAGAAATGTCTCCTTAAATGAACGATACTAAATCACACTTTTGTGACATACCAAATTGTTAGAGAGAAAATTATTGATTAATATATAGAGAATCCCCTACATTTAGTTTCATGACTATAAGTCTATAACATTAAAAATAGTCTGAAAATGACATGAGGTTAAAAATTCACATCCCATTACCATTTATAAGCTCTTAATTTAATATTTAAATACACTTCATTAACTCACAATCAGGTGAACACACACACACACACACACACACACACATATACATATATATACACACACACTAAAGACCTTCTGACTCCATAATTTTCTCCAGACTTTAAAAACATCTTTAGCAATTTCCCATATAATAGTGTTTAAATCTAATCACTTACAGAATTTTATTCTTCAAATAAGGTTTACTCATTTTCCTAAAGTTTTGGTTTGTTTTCAAAAACTTTGGGTATATTTTGTTTCTATTCCCTTGAACCCTAAAAATATTTTAATTTAGACTGAATGTAGATTTCAATTAAAAAAAAAAATTTATTGAGTCCTTACTGGTCATGGAAAGAGAGAAACAGCACGTAAATCCCAGGTAAGGTACTTACATCTTCTAAATCAGTGCCGAGCAAAGACCGAGAACTCAAGTCCAGACCTTGCAGCTGGAGTCGTGCTACCTCAAGCTCAAGTGATAGCTGTTCCGTCTGTTTCTTTTCTGCCGCTAACTTGGACTCCATCTCCATGGTCACGCTTGACAGCTTCTGTTGCCACTGCTCGTTTTCTGACAAATACTGCTTCTTAAGGCGGTCTAGCTCTTGCCTTTCAGAACTTAATAACTGCTCAAGCTCTTGAATTTCATTATTTTTCATAATCCCTTGACTTTCCATTTTCTCTTCTAGTTTCTTGAGGGACTGCAAGTACATCTGACAGAGGGTCTCAAGTTCTTCAACGCTCCTCACTGGGGCAGACGGGATTTCTTTCCTGGTCAGATTCTCCTCCTCCAGACTGCTGCAAGATAGTTCATCGCTGTTGGACTGGCCTGTTGAAACATTCCCTTCTATCCCTTCTAAGTTATTCAACAGAGACATTTCTCCTGTCTGTTCTAAAAGAGCTTTGTAAAAAGAGGAGTCCCCAAAACTGGTAAGACTAGGGCTGTCAGGCATACAAGAGAATGACAGTGACGACATGCTGCGCCCCTCCTCAAAGTCCAGCTTCGTCTCCTTCACCAGGTCACCTTGAAAGTTTCTCAGGTTCGTCGACAAGACTGAATTTTCAGCCTTTAATGAGTCAACATAAGTCTGGAGCTCTGACATCTTGGAGCTCATTTGACAGTGATGATCATATAAAATTTTGTGTTCACTGTGCAAAGATGAAAATTTCTCCTGCAATTCGGCAAAGTGCATTTGAACTTCTTTGTTTGACAATGTCAAGTGCTCATAGGAATTACTGCCATCCAAAGGATTCAAGGACACAGACTGTTGCTCATTTTGCTGTTCACTGAATTCACCTTCTGGCATTTCTTTCACCAACTCACCATGGAGAAGACCATTTTCATCGTTTAATATTTTAACTTCATTGACTAGTTTCTCCACCTCTTCTGCCGTCCTGCTAGCTGCTGTGATACATTCTGACCTTGAATCATTCAGCGCAGACACGAGTTCACACTTCTCAGCCTTCAGTATGTCACATATTTTCTCTAGGTCATTCAGTTTGTTCATTGCTGTCTGCAGAGAGCATTGCAGATGTGCATTGTCATTTTGACTTGTTGACAAGTCATGAAGCACTGAAATGTACTTTTCTTCTCCATCTATTTCACAGTCTTTAAGGTCACTAATTTCTTGTGACTGAGTGCCTTGCAAATTTCTGGCTTCTAATTCTGCTCTAATTGTCTGTAATTCATGCTGCAGGCACTCCTTCTCCTTCTCGCTTTCCTGAAGTTTTAATTCCATAGTTCTTATCATAGCTTCTAATTGCACCAATTGTGCATTATAACTGTCTAGAGAAACGTTTTTAATGTCAAGATCCATCTGAAGTTGAAAATTACATTTATTTATCTCACCCTCTCTTTCTTTCACAGAGTCCCTAATTGGTTCCAATTCCTGGTTTTCATATTCATGTTTAGTCTTCGTTAACTTCATCAGCTGCTCATTTTCTTGTAATACGTCATTAACTTCCATTTGCATCTTATCTTGTTCTTCCTTTAAAATCATGATTTCTTGCTTTAAACCGTCAGCCTCACTCTTGGAATTGTTTTGGATATCTTTAATCTCAGATCTCAGATCTTGCTGCACTGTCCCCAACTCTGGTATTAGATTCTGGGTTCTTTCTTCAGCAAACGCTAATTTTGTTAAGAGTTCTTGGTGTTCCTTTGCAAATGTTTCCTTTAGCTGTTCCAACTCACTTTTTCTATTTTCACAAACACTAGTGCGTTCATTTAGCAAGCATTCTAATTGAGAGTTCTTTTCTTGCTCTGCTTTGTATTTTTCACTGAGATCCTCAAATGCATCTCTGGCTTCTTCACATCTTTGTAGTAAAATAAGTCTGTCTTGCTTGTACTGATCAGATAACTCTGAAATGCATTTCTCTCTTTCATCTATACAGTTTGAAAAACTCTCACTTTTTTGGAGTAAGTTCATCTTCTCTTGACATAAGGTTGTATTTATTTCCTTGAGAGTCTCATTCTCTTGGGTCAGCTCTTCAATTTCTCTTTTATTTAGAAAAATGATGGAACTCATTTCCTTTTTCTCTGAGCTCAGAGTTTCAGATAAAAGTTGTAGCTCCCTTAGAGATTCTTCAAGTAGATGGTTGCTCTTTTTTAATTCTTGAATCTCCGCTTGTTCAGTTTCCAATTTTTCATTCAAAAGTTGCAACTCTTTTTCCTTGTTCTCAAGGGCACCTAAAGTTTCGGCAACAACATTCTGATGAGCAGAAGTGTCTTCTTGTAACTTACTAATGCGTTGACTTGTTTCAGTCACAAAACTTCGATGCATCTGCTCTGCTTTCGTGAGATTTTCTTCTATTTCTCCTCTGATTTGCACCAACTCTTCACACTGCTTTTGCAGATCTGAGTTCATCTGCTTTTGAGATTGTAATGAAAATTCAAGTGAATCAACTCTATTTTGTAGAATGGCTGAATTGTTTGGACTTTGGTCTGCTTCTAAATGGCATTCACTCCTTTCTGAAGGCACATTTCCTTGTTCTCCCATTATATTTGCAAAGGAATTATTCATGGCAGACTGCTGTTCAAAAGGCAAAAGACTTTTCTGATGATCATCATTTGGCACCAAAGAAGAATCTTTGGATTTCAGCAGATCCATGAGGCTCTGATATTCAGCATGCAAGTCTTGGTAACATTGGTCTTTGGCCATTTTTTCGTTTGATAGCAACTGAAGCTTGTGTTCCAGATCTTCAACTTGCCCAGTAAGCTGAGAAATTTTCAAACACATATTTTCCATTTCCTTCTTATGCTTCTGATCTGAGAACTCAGCTTCCTGCTGCAGCGCTACATAAGCTTGTTTCTGTGTCTCTACCTCCACAGACTTGCTGTCTATCACATTGTGAAGGTTTCTGATCTCAACATTTAGATTTTCTCTTTCCATTTCCAAGGTTCTTACTCTCTCATTGTACTCATGACTTTTTATTTGTTGCATCTTGAGACAAGTTTCCAAGTGATTAATTTTACTCTGCAAGGTTTCCTTCTCTGATTCCATCTGATTTAAAAGTTTTTCGTTTTCACTCTTCCAACAAGAAAACTGAGTTTTCTCTTCTTTGAGTTCTTCGTACTCTTTCTTTTTTAACTCCAAAGCATTCAGTAAAGCTTTGGACTCTTTCTCTGTCTTGCTTAACTTATCGTTCAGTTGTTCAATGTGATGTTCCCTTTTCTTTAAAAGGTCTTGAGAACAATCTCGCTGCTTTTCCAGATCAGCCACGGCAAGCTTCAGTTTCTCTAATGTCAAGGAGTTTTCTTGCTGATTTATTTTTTCTTGAAGTTCTCTTAACATGGTTTCCTGAGAGGTATTCTTGGCTATTTAAAAAGGAAAAAAAAAAAAAAAAAAAGCTGTCAATGTTTGTAACATTTATTCTGCAAGAACTCCAAACTCTAAGAAAAAAATTGCCTGGGTACCCCCTGAACAATGGATCACCTGATAATTAGCTAAACTTATATAAAGACAATGAGAAAAATTATCAATTTAAGCATAGTAATACATTTGTTAATCTTCTTTCTAGCAGCTTAATAAAGTGTTGTTGTATAAAATGCCAAGGGATTATTTTCCTAATCACTAGAAACTTTCTTTTCTTCTTTTTCTTTGTATGTGTTTATGTGTGTATATTCTTCCTGCCTTTTGAAATATTTATTCAAAGAGAGAAAACTGGGACAAGAACAGCACTGAGACACGAACATCCCACTTTGCTTGGATTAATTCTGATGTCCCAGAAAAGTAAATAACTACTCTGCCATTTTAGCCAAAAATCCGTAGGACTCAGCTTAAGTAGGAAAGAATAAATGACACTATATATCACTAACTCTCAAGGCCCATGTGTAAATATTCTTGAGGAATAATATCACCTGCATCCCAGCCCTTCACAGTAAGGGTGGTGTCTATGAATATGACAATCATCTGGAAGCTTCTTCAAATTCCATTAACACCTGTGTTCTGCCCCATGACTCACCTCTACCAATAGGCCCCTCCTAGTTGGGAATAACCACAGCGATTTCATTAAACAGTGATGAAAAAGCTTCTTGTTTCTCGAGTACGTTGGGGAGAATTAAAGTTGAGAACTTCCATAGCTGATGAAAGCAGCATGCATTACAATCTCAGACGTTACACTAAGTGGGAAACAATGCAGACTTCTCATCTGCTAATCTCAATCACCAACCGAGTCATGGCTAGTGGAGACAGTGCCACAGGGCTTCAGTCTATTTTGCTTGTGAGGACCTCAAACAAATGACACTGGTGACCAACATGAAAAGTTCCCTAACTGTTCCTTTTCTGACAGTTTTCCTTCAGGAAAGCTAAAGATTAACTGCTGTGGAAAAACTGAAAGCTATCTTGAGGAGACTGCAATTCAAAAAAGAAAACAGTCACAGAGAAGTGTGACACACATTCCACAGGTCTGAGTTAAAAGAAATCCTAGAAGTGCAAACACCCCAGGTGAGAAAATAAACGTAAGCAAAAGACATATGGGACAAAAAAATATATGTGAAACGAACGGTGGATTCTATTGACATGGATAGCATAATTCTCTGGCTTTAAAATAAGGAAATAAAACCAGTCAGTCAAGTAAGTCATCAAAAAACAATGATCATTAAGGGCTTGGAAAACATGCATTTAATATAGGGCTTTCCCATTATAAGGGAAACAGCAACGAGTCAGAGGAGCTGTCTGGGTGTGTAACTAACGAGCACGCTTGAGACAGAGTATATAGCACTCTGGGGTGAGAGACAGCACTGACAATTTAGCTTTGTGTGGAAAATATTTACCCTTCTGGTTTCAAAGTGCTGAACACCAGGCATTTTGGGACTCAAGATGTTCTAATTAAACTATCGCTCTGGAAACTAAAAAGTGGAAAAGAGAAAACTCTCTTTCCCCATCGACTGCGTACATCTTTTTAAGTGAATAAATGGAAAAACCCAAAGAAGTTCACTAATGTGCTAATGCCACTGTCCTCCTTCATGAGAGTAATAGCTTAGGAAAATTAACTCTAAAACGCTAAGTCCACTCACCTCTCATTTCTTCAGCAAAATTCTGGCTCTGGTTTAAACACTGTTTGACTTTCTTGAGTTCTCCCTCCAGGTGGCAGACTTCTCTGGCCTTTTGCTCAGACTGACTCTTAAGGAGGCTGTTTTCCTTCTTTATTTCCTAAAATGCACATCAAATTGGTTATAATCAAAACAAATGTTCAAATGTGCTTCTGCCTTAATAAAGGTCCCTAGCAGAACTGTATGTGTCACTAGGGGAAGAATCACACTTCCCCGGTGAGTACCAATGAAGTTAGACATTCTTACTGCAATCAAATGTTATGATGAGAAGTCAGAACAAAAGCACATAGCGTAACTCTGATAATAATTTTGTTCCTTCAAGAAATGTATTTCTTTGGCCAGGCGTGGTGGCTCACGCCTGTAATCCTAGCACTCTGGGAGGCCGAGGCGGGCGGATCACTCAAGGTCAGGAGTTCGAAACCAGCCTGAGCAAGAGCGAGACTCTATCTCTACTAAAAATAGAAAGAAATTAATTGGACAACTAAAAATATATAGAAAAAAATTAACCGGGCATGGTGGCGCATGCTTGTAGTCCCAGCTACTTGGGAGGCTGAGGCAGGAGGATCGCCTTAGTCCAGGAGTTTGAGGTTGCTGTGAGCCAGGCTGATGCCACGGCACTCTAGCCCAGGCAACAGAGTGAGACTCTGTCTAAAAAAAAAAAGACTGCTTTGGCCTTATGTGAACGGAGTAGGGATTGTCCTGTACCCCAGGCAGTCCCTCTATTCTGGACTGATTTCCTGTGGTGGTTTACTAGAAAGGGAGCACAACTGATAGAAGCACTAACCCAACTTTAAGAGGCCTCATGTTCAAGGTCTCTGGCCATGCCAGCCTGGGTCCTCTGCCAGAAGAGAGGTGCCTTGTCTGGAGTGCCTGATTTATCCTTGGTCAATATCCAGAGCTTGGTTCTGGCCAGGGCTCAGTCCCCCCAATATCAGGGCAGTGGTGCCCGGATCAAGGGCCAGGTAGTGCCCTTTGTCACCCCATTTAGGCTCCATGGCACATCTTTGAGGTTTTCCAGATTAAATCCACAACTGGGGTCTAGTGGAAAATGGCCAGGCTGGCACTTACCAGTCACTTCCCATCTCCATCCCTCATCTCAAATTTGGCAAATGCCTATGAGCAAGACTTCTGTAGGAGTACTATAGAATATGCTCACCCTTTGTACTTTCAAAGGAAAACAGGTACTGAGATCTCCTGAGACAGACTAACAAACAAGCCAGTTCTATTCCTGAACCTCTGCTGTCCCAACCCTGTAGAAACCTGCTTTCCTCTTGGGTGCTAAGCATGTGGTTCTTCTCCCTCAGCAAGTCCCTAGGAAAGCAGAGTTGGGGTGGGTGGGCAGGTGAATCCAAGGACAGATAGAGATGAGTGCTTTAGACGCCCTGGGAAGGAATTGCACTATTGGTGGTATAGCCTCTTCAGCCTCTCCCCCTCTGCACTTCCCAAAACCAGGCTGCATGGGAGCCAGCTCCATTGTTGCCCATCTGGCTCTCTAGAACACAACCCAGCATTGCTCAGCAATGTCCAGATAGGTTTCAGAGCTCTGGCCCTCTACTCACTGAGGTGGTCTAACCACCCTCCACCAAAGAAGGTGGCCTCTTCCTAAGCCCCGCAGTACTGCTCCTCATCTCATTCCTATGCAGTGCTTGCCATGTGCACTGACTCAAGATCCGCAGCTTGACTGAGAGTCTACGTTATAGACCCACATGTTGCTTATTTATAATCAATTACAGCAAGATACAGTTTTCCTTATGTTCTAGTTTTTTACCACAATCACTGCCAACTGTAATACTTACAAGAGTTTCCTAACACTCTCCTGGTATGCTTCCTCCCACCTTGAGGCACTCCCATCTCTCTTTGCTGCCAGAGGGAGCAGCTTTGTGACTACAGGACAGTGTAAGCAAAGGACTTTGTACCCTGATTGGACCTTAAAGAGGCCCGGGCGATGGTCTGGCTCTGTCATTGCTTGCTGCCTGAGAATTAAAGAGACGAGTAGTTCATCATTTCTTTATCTAGAAAATTGGGTTAGCAGCTGCTACCTGCTACCAACTCTCTTCCCTGTTAGTAGGTTGAATAACCCTAACTCACTATGACACTAGCCAATGACGGCACAGCCTGGTTATGCATCAAAATTGCTGGGGGAGATTTTGAAAAATAGAGATGCCTAAGCTGTACCCCAGACCTATTGGAGCAGAATCAGGGTGAGGCTGGAGTCTGTAAAGTCTTTTTTTCCTCCCTACAAAGGAAGAAGAAATGTTAATTTTAAAAATTGAGAGATAATTCACATAACATAAAATTTATACTTTTAAAGTATACAATTCAGTGGTTTTATTATATTCATAAGGTTGTACAACCAATATCACTGTTTAATTCCAGAAAATTTTTATCACCCCAAAAAGAAATTCTGTACCCAACCACTAATCTGAATGGAATCATACAATATGTGAGAAATTTTATTTTATTTATTTTATTTATTTTTTTATTTTAGAGATGCAGTCTTGCTATGTTGCTCAGGCTGATCTTGAACTCCTTGGCTCAGGTGATCCTCACCCCTTGGCCTCTCAAAATGCTGGGATTACAGGCATGAGCCACCGCATCCAGCCAATTTTTTAAAGTTTCAGAGATAATTCTAATATGCAGCCAGAATAGAGAATCATTATTGGGTATGCATTTGAGGGAGAGACTATATTCTGAAGCCAGTGGAAATGATCAGGTGATTTATCACTTAGTGGGTGGGTAGGCCACAGGCTTGGAGAAACACCCCAAAGCTCTCTGATAGTTGTCATGGGGGATATGGAGACACAGGCCTACCTCCTGCCCTCAAAATGTGTACGATCCGGTCAGGGGGATAGGAGAGACCATCTGCATTGTTTTCCCCTTACCTTCCTAGCCCCCACCCTGTCTCAGGACACTTACTTGTGCTGTTCTTGAATTTGTCCTCTATGATTGGGAAGGCCACCTTGTCCTTGGGCAGGGGAAGTGTGTGGACTCTGGATCTGGGGTTCATTGGGCCTCTTTCCTGCAGGTGGCGGGAGATGTTTTTTAAAGTGAAGAAAACAGTTGGGGAAGCTCCAGGTGGACCAACTAGCGCCTACTTGGCTGACACCACCCATACATCCTTGTACATGGTGAGGTCCCAGAGGCGGGAGTAGAGCTGGTAAAGGGGATAGAAACAATTTTTAGAAACTAAAGCTTTCTCCTGCCTTTCACAGGTAGGTTCAACCCTGAGCCCTGTTCCAAGGCTCCCTTCAGGAGAATCCACTGTCTGGAACAGTTTGTCTCCTCCGGGCTTGGAGGCCTTGGTGACCGAGCTCTGTGCTGTCCTGAAGCCCCGCCTCCAGCCAGGGTGAGTGAGGCCACAGCCCCTGGGTGTGAGAAAAGTTTGCTCAGAACATCTCTGGCGAGGCAGGTGAGTAGTTCCTAATGCTCTGGCCAGAGCGGGATTGGGAGGACCTTCCTCAAACCAATATGTCCAGTCAGGCCACCAGCCTATTCCTTTCTGTAAGCAAATTCCCAGGCTCCTTTCCTGAGATAACCCCCATCCTCCACGGCTGGCTTTGGAGGAAGAATCTCCACCAGGGGCAGCTGTCCCTGACACTGCCCTTCCCCTCAGGGAGCCCACTGGTCATCCTGGGCTTCACCACCCTGGCCTGCGGGACACCGCTCCCATGTCAGTGGCCCCAGTGTAGACCCAGACCCCTCCCTAAGGCCTCTCAGTACCACCCAGGCCAGACATAACAGTCAAGGCTTTATTGAGGGCACAGTGATAACACAAGGGAATGAGTCTCTAGCTGTTGGATATGCTCCTTGCCCCTGCCAGAGCATCAGAGGTGGTGTGGGAGCTGTGGCCTCACCATGTGGAGACAGCCCTGAGCTTGGTAGAGGAGGGCAGGGAGTGGGGGACTCAAGAAGAGAGAAACGGTGTTTGCTTTCTAAACCCCAGGGTCCCTGTGTTACTAGACACTCTAAAGCTGTGGTCCCCAAGCCCTGGACCGTGGACCAGTACTAGTCTGTAGCCTGTTAGGACTGGGCCGCACAGCAGGAGGGGAAATGTGGGTCGAGTGAAGTTTCGTCTGTATTTACAGCCGCTCCCTATCACTCACCATCCCCACTCCCTGTCCCTGGTCCATAGAAAAATGGTCTTCCATGAAACCGGTCTCTGGTGCCAAAAATGCCGGGGACTGCTGCCTTAAAGTTTGGTCAGAATGAAGGAGATAAGTATCTGTTCTCTGGTTGCAGGGGTGCCTTACTGACAGGAACTAGCAGCATCCTTCTACGGGGACCCCGGGGCAGTGGGAAGACCACGGTAGTTGCTGCTGCCTGCGGTCGCCTTGGGCTCCACTTAGTGAAGGTGAGGGTCTCTGGAGAGTAGAACCCCGCCTACTTCCCCTCCCCAGCTCAGATCCTCCCTCTCCCCTTTCTCTCCCCTCCCTCCTCCATCTACTGCTGGGCCCCAACACTTCAGCCCAGTGGGTCAGACTCATCCCCATGATGCTCAGTTACTGAGAGGTGCTTTCAAGAAGGAGGGGCTTTGAAGAGTTTGGTGGACAGTCCAAGGAATGGGGTAGGGTAGACAAGAGGTGGGACTTAGCCAGCGTACCTTCTTCCGCTATCCCTGCCCTCCAGAGAAAAAGATGGCTGCATCTTCTGACTCCTCCTCCCACCATCCTGCCTGCCGCTTGCTCACAGGCCTGTTGGGACCCCTCCCCAGGTGCCCTGCTCCAGCCTCTGTGCAGACAGTAGCGCAGCCGTGGAGACAAAGCTGCAGGCCACCTTCTCCCAGGCCCACCGTTGCCGGCCTGCGGTCCTGTTGCTGACGGCCGTGGACCTTCTGGGTCGGGACCGCGATGGGCTGGGTGAGGATGCCCGTGTGGTGGCCACGCTGCGCCACCTCCTCCTCAGCAAGGACCCCCTCAGCAGGTATTTATACAGGGCTCAGCCCGTTAAAGGGGCAAGGCTCACCCCTCTACCTCTCTTCAGCCTTGCAGTCCCGTCTTCCCCACCCCTCCCATGGCTTCTCGCACACCCACCACCCAGCTGGCTGCCTTCTAGACGGCCCTGAGCTCAGCGGGGATCCTGAGGGAGGAGGATGTGGTCTGGTATTTCTTGGAGAACACTCAGTTAAAAAAAAAGCACACCCTCTGCCCTTGATGAGGTCCCCACAGGAGGGGGAAACACAGGGCCCCTCTCAAGGTATTTCCAGGGACCCCCATGCAGGAACTGGGGTGGGTGCTCATCTCCTTATCCCATCCCAGCACGCTCCCCTCCCCTGCCCTCTGCACCTCCCTCTGGACAAGGCGGTGCTTGGGAGCCGCCAGCCACATCGCTGCCCTCAGTACCCACCCCTCTGTCTGCAGCTGCCCTCCCCTGATGGTTGTGGCCACCACAAGCCGGGCCCAGGACCTGCCTGCTGATCTGCAGACGGCATTTCCGCACGAGCTGGAGGTGCCTGTGCTGTCAGAGGGGCAGCGGCTCAGCGTCCTGCGGGCCCTCACTGCCCACCTTCCCCTGGGCCAAGAGGTGAACCTGGCACAGCTGGCAAGGCGGTGTTCAGTGAGTATCAGGGCACCAGGCTTCCCTGGGACATCACAGGGCCTTTGTCACAGGAACTCAGTCCTGCTGCCCAGCAAGTGAGGGTAGAAACCCCCAGGGCATCAACACTGGTGTCCTGCTCCTACTGGGGGACCAGTCCCCCAAGGGTTCCTGCCTACTGTGCCCTGGCTCATGTGTCCTTTCCTGATTCCCTAGGGCTTCGTGGTAGGGGATCTCTGTGCCCTTCTGACGCACAGCAGCCGTGCAGCCTGCGCCAGGATCAAGAACTCAGGGTAAGGGAGTTGAGTACAGGAGGGGAAAGGCAGCAAGAAGACATATATGTGGATGGCGGCTGATGAGGAAGGGAGAATGAGACCGTGGTGGGGAGGACGCCTCACGTGAGGTCCTCCAGAGGCCTCCCTGTGTTTCTCTTTGCAGTTTGGCCGACAGCTTGAGTGAGGAGGATGAGGGGGAGCTGTGTGCTGCTGGCTTTCCCCTCCTGGCTGAGGACTTTGGGCAGGCACTAGAGCAGCTACAGACAGCTCACTCCCAGGCCATCGGAGCCCCCAAGGTGGCCACTCTAAGTCCTTGGAGGTGGGATAGGAGCTCCTTCCCCCAGCATACGCCAACCTCACGCTGTCCATCTCCTAGATCCCCTCGGTGTCCTGGCATGATGTGGGCGGGCTGCAGGAGGTGAAGAAGGAGATTCTGGAGACCATTCAGCTCCCTCTGGAGCACCCTGAGCTGCTGAGCTTGGGCTTGAGACGCTCAGGCCTTCTGCTCCATGGGCCCCCTGGCACTGGCAAGACCCTCCTGGCCAAGGCAGTAGCCACTGAGTGCAGCCTTACCTTCCTCAGGTGGCCTGGGGGCTCTGGAAGGGATGGTGGGTGGATCGGGGTGGCAGCAGGCTGGGGAGCAGGAGGGTCTGCCCGAGAGGTTGACTGTATGTGTGTGTCTGATGGGTCTCACCTTCCCACGTCCTCTCACTCAGCGTGAAGGGGCCAGAGCTCATCAACATGTACGTGGGCCAAAGTGAGGAGAATGTGCGGGAAGGTGAGTGAGCAACTCCAGTGGTCTCTATGCCTCCCCTCCCCCAGGCCGCTCAGTCATTCCTAGTCCTCCCTTTCCACAAGGCAGGTTCCTGTCCAGCTGGATCTAGTCCTGGAGTGCCAGCACTAAACTGTCAGACCCCCGTTTCCCTCTCCCCTCTCCCCTGACTTCAGATGCTCCCGAGCTTCCCTCTCCTGTGGCCGTCTCTCTCTGCAGTGTTTGCCAGGGCCCGGGCTGCAGCGCCGTGCATTATCTTCTTTGATGAACTGGACTCCTTGGCCCCAAGCCGGGGGCGAAGTGGAGACTCTGGAGGAGTGATGGACAGGTGGGGGTCTGAGTGGGAGTGGAATCTGGGGTCCAGATTAGAAGGGATGTGACACAGGTCACAGCAGTCTTCAGACTAGAGCCCAGAAATGGAAGTTCCTGCCCTTCCAATTCTGAGATAATATAATGGAAGCCAAAAGGGACCATGAAGTTGGGCAGGGAACATTGAGGAGAATGGGGGCCTATGTTGAGGGGTGCACAGGGCACAGCTGAGCAGAAGGCCCTGCTGAGATGGCCCGTGAGGAGAGACACCACAGGCAGGTGCAAAGGCTGAGGGTGGACCAAGGACTTTCACCTTCACTTCCTCCTCTACAGGGTAGTGTCTCAGCTCCTGGCTGAGCTGGATGGGCTTCACAGCACTCAGGATGTCTTTGTGATCGGAGCCACCAACAGACCAGACCTCCTGGACCCTGCCCTCCTGCGACCTGGCAGGTGGGCCCCCCTGTACCTCTCACCTCCACCAGGCCCATTTGGGCTTGTCCCTCCACTCCCATCCTGTGCCTCCCTCACCCTCTTGGCTGGGCTCCCTGACACTTATCCCTGCCCGTCTCCCTAAAGATTTGACAAGCTGGTGTTTGTGGGGGCGAGCGAGGACCGGGCCTCCCAGCTACGTGTTCTGAGCGCCATCACACGCAAGTATGCCGTGGCGGAGGAAGACTCCCACAGAGCTAGGGCCTCGGGAGGGCTAGGGGATATGTGCAACATGCAGGACGAGCTGGTCAGCGGTGGCTCTCAAGGGGAGGCGGCGATGCCAGCTCTAATTGTTCCTTTCCCGTATCCCTACAACAGATTCAAGCTAGAGCCCTCTGTGAGCCTGGTGAACGTGCTGGATTGCTGCCCTCCTCAGCTGACAGGCGCAGACCTCTACTCTCTCTGCTCTGATGCCATGACAGCTGCCCTCAAACGCAGGGTTCACGATCTGGAGGAAGGTGAGCCACTTGCCAGCCCTAGAGGTCATCCGAAAAGCTAGTAGGGTGCTGGGTGTGCCTGTAGTCCCAGCTACTCTGGAGCCTAAGGAGGATTGCTAGAGCCCAGGAGTTTCAGGCCAGCCTGGGCAATGTAGCAAGACCCTGAAAAACTAGTGGGAGACAAGTCTGGTTCTAGATTTCAAAGGAAGGACTGTTGACACCTGGGGGATTCTGAGCAGGAAGATGCCTTCCCAGGGCTCTCCCTGCCTAGGCATAGACCACAGCCTCTGTTCCCAGTTGGAATGGGACCCTGGCCTTACCTCCCCCTTGTCACTTGCAGGGCTGGAGCCTGGGAGCTCAGCACTGCTGCTCACCATGGAGGACCTGCTGCATGCTGCCACCCGGCTGCAGCCCTCTGTCAGTGAGCAGGAGCTGCTCCGGTACAAGCGCATCCAGTGCAAGTTTGCTGCCTGCTAGGAGCCCCTGCGGTCAGGGACCCTGCCCACAATGCCTAAAGGTACCTAGCT
This sequence comes from Lepilemur ruficaudatus, assembly GCA_963574885.1. Classification (NCBI taxonomy): domain Eukaryota; kingdom Metazoa; phylum Chordata; class Mammalia; order Primates; family Lepilemuridae; genus Lepilemur; species Lepilemur ruficaudatus. The sequence goes on along the minus strand of CAUYRT010080102.1, from coordinate 6,822 downwards.
AGCCCCACAAAGAGATCTGAGAGGGAAAGGCTCTTCCTCAGGCCCACCCACCTGAAGGCTACACCGCCTCCCTCCAGGAGATCCCCAGGTGCAGAGTGGCATTGGGACCCCAGAGAGAGCTCAAGAGGCATCTCCTGCCTTCTTGCCCCTCCTTCCAGGGCAATTCTGAGAAGAAGGCCCATCTGGTTAGGAGGAGGGCTGCAGCCTGGGCTTCTGGGGACTGGGCCCTGAGAGGACCAGTTCTGTGGCTAAAAATAAAGTGTTTGCCTCCCCCTGCTGGTGTGGTGTGAAAGAGTGGAGTGGGGAGGAGCAGGGTTGTGGGAGGAGTAAGCTGTCAGGGAGGGCAGGGGTGGGCACTGTGACAGCCTGATCCTTCTGACACAAACACAAGGCATGCCAGAACTGACAAAGGCACGGACTGTATTGTTTACCCTCTGTTCGCCTGAACCTATATCCCTGTGCCCCGGCTGTGGTCTGCTCTAGAAGCTGCTGCTTCCCATCTCCCAGACGGAGCTGAAAGGGCCTGGGCACAGGGTGGTGGGAGCTGAGGCCATGCTCAGTTTGTCCTCTTGAGCACGTGGATGAAGTAGCAGGGAATGTAGGCTTGGCCTGGCTCGTAAGGCTTGAAGTCACCCAGGATGCTGTGCTGGCACTTGCCCCCGAAGGCTGCTCGGAGCAACTCCGTAAAGGATGCCAGGCAGTGCGGGTAGTAGGAGAGCCGGAACTTACTGCAACAGAGCCCCGAGCCAACCATGAGGACAGGTGGCCCCCAGCTCCCACCACCACCACCTCACCCCTGCCTAGCCAAGTGGTACCTCAAGCCAGGAGAACCATCCTGGCCAGCCCTGGGCACCTGCACCGTGTAGTCCAGGGTCACCATTTGAGCTTTATTGTTCACTGTCAGCACTGAGGTTGTGATGTCCTTGGTCAAGTCACTCTGTAAGTGGTGATGCAGGCTGCATTAGCTTCTGTAACCCACCAGGGGACCCTGGACCCTCCCTGCCACCCCCCTTCCCTGCCATGGGCCCCACCTTGTAGTAGATGTTCTTCCCTGGGGGTGCACAGCCTGAGCTGAGGATGTGGTCATAGTTGCGGTGATCGATGACCAGCAGGCCCCCTGAACGCACCATGCTTGCAATGTTCTTCAGCGCCAGCTGGTGCTCACTCTGGTCTCCTAAGCTCCAGGCAGGGGCAGAAAGGCTCTGTCTGCTCAGGGCCCCCAGCACCAGTCTCCCTCCCACCTCTCCCCTCCCCAGGGTGCTAGAGTCAAGGCAGAGAAAGGAAAGAGGCAGAGTCTGCTCTGGCAGGAGAGCAGGTGCCCAGGGGTCTGTGGCAAGGGGTATAGCTCAAGGCAAGGGCCATGCCCAAGGCCACACCCCCTCTCACCTTTGCTGTCTGGCAAGTGGGCAAAACTGTTTCCAAGGCAGATGACAGCATCAAAGCCACCCCCTGCTGGCTGGGGCACATCTTTGTTCAGAGTCATCCAGTTGGCTTCTTCGATGACTGGGGGCCAGGAAGGGGAAGAGGAATCAGGGTGGCACAATGGTACCCATAGCACCCACTTCCACAAAATGCAGTCCTGCCTCAGTTTCTTCCTCAGGACACACAGGGACTCCCCACCCAGTGAGGGGGAGGAGGGAAGAGGGGTCAAAGGAGGAGAGAGCCATGGTTGGGAAGGAGGGCTCTGTGCTTGTGGGTTTTTATTTGGGGAGGAACAGGACACTATAAACACAGTTAAAACTTGCTCCTCACACCTAGTTCCAGAGCCTCACTTTTCAGGGAAATGACAGTAGTTTTGCTGTCCCCCTGAGGAAAACAAAACACCTCAATCCCCACCCCACACCTAAAGGAGCCCGGGGTAGTGAACAGTGTTCCTGGCGGCTGGGCTGGGAGGCCGGGCTGGACCTGCATACCCCACTTGTCGAAGCCGGGCTCGTGCCGCCGGTTCCAGCGCTCCTTAAGTGCATACTTCAGCATCTTGTCACTGGCATCCACACTTGTCACACTGAAGCCTTCTTCCACCAGCATGATGGAGTCCACCCTGGGTGGGGCCAAGGATGAGAGGCAGAGAGGGACAGGGAGGGGGGCCTATGCGGGACCCTTCTGTCTCAACCCTCCAGAGTCTATTCTTCTGCTTCCTCTTCCCAGGCCCTCTCCACTGACCTCAGATAACCTCACAAATCTTTTTCCTGTCACCATGTAGCAACTTTTTTTAAAGCACCTTTTCAGAGCCAGGCCCTCAACAAATGTGCATTAATCCTCATGGCAACCGTGCAAGATAAATGGTGTTATTTCTGTTTGAGAGACAGGTAAACTGAGGCTCCTGGAAGTTAAGTAACTTGTGGATAGGAGGCAGTATCGCATGGTGGTTTAGAGCATGGGACAGACCCTAACCAACCTGGGTCTGTATCTCCTCTCCACTGGACTGGGGACTTTTATTTCTCTGAGGCCTAATTTCCCCAACAGTATATAGGAAATACCACTCCTTACCTCATGGAGCTCTGTGAGGGTTTGAAAACTGATGCATCAGGGTTGGCATGTGCAAATGTTGAGCAAATGTTAACTGTTCAGGCTCCCCAAGGCCATCACAGGAGGAACCATACTGGAGCCAAGATCCAGGGAGTCTGTCTCTGGCCCAGAAGCCCCATGACCCCTCTCTTCTCTGCCCACACCCTCTCTCTCACCCGCAGTCTCCTCGGGCCCTTGCCCCCGCTGCCTCACCCGTGCACTAGTAGTGCCCATTCTGCCCCGGCAGCCACCACCAGTTCCTGGCCCTGGCGTCCCACCCGCCCTAGGCCCGCGAAGGCTTCCTGGACGTGCCCGGCCGCGGCCCGGGTGAGCCAAACCCGGGACCCCCCTACCCTTGAGCCCCCACGCGTGCTCACCCGGTGCCGCAGGCCACGTCGAGCACCCGCTGGCAGCCGTGCTGGCGCAGCAGCCCCAGCAGCCATGCCTTGTACTCGGCGGTGCGGCTGCGAGTGTCCCCGATGTAGAGCTGCCACACGCGCGCCGCCTCCCCGTCCGCGAACTGGTCCGGGAGCCCTTCGGCTGCCACCCCCAGGGAGCGGGTCCGGTACACGTTGTCCACCATCCTGAGGCTCGCCTGGCTCCGTAGCCACTGGCTCGGCACTTATAGCGCGGGCGCTGCCCGCCGCACGGGGGCCCCACCTGGCCAATGGCAGGTGAGCGCGGGGACACGCCCCTGCTAGGCTCTGGGCCGAGCGCCTACGGCTGTGCCGGCATCGGGGAGGGCTCTGCCTGGCAATTCTGGACTGGGCCCTTTTTGCTGGCCTGGGGACTCAGCCCTCTGTGCAATCCCACGGAGGGAGAGGACCCTCCCAGCCCTCTGCCCACTTACTCTGGAAGGACTCGGGAAAGGCCAGGACACAGGGGAGCAGTGATATCGTACACTCCATCCCCACCCCAGTTGGAAAGAAAGGGAATAAAACTCCAACGTCCACACAGAGCTGAGCTCCCAGGCGGGCAGGGCCGATCTATGGCCCGCGCCTGTAGTCCCAGCTACTTTGGAGGCTGAGGCAGGAGGATCTCTTGAGCCCAGGAGTTAGAGGTTGCAGTGAGCTCTGCGAAGCCACTGCACTCCAGCTGGGGCAACAGAGTGAGACCCTGTCTCAAATAATAAATAAAATAAAATATTTGAAAACTTACGTGGCTAGGGCAACTTACTATCTTTTTTCCCACTTACTATTACTTTCTTTTCTGTTTGCCTTGCCTGGGAGAGGAAAGCTGAAAAGGGTAGAAGGGTCACTCTTTTAACCCTTTCTGAAAGCACCTGAGGTAAACCTTGGATTTTTTTTTTTTTTTTTTTTTTTTTTTTTTAGGGCTCAGAAAGCTGTTGGGAAATGTCACCTTTAGAATGATCAACAGGCTGTGAGATGTACTAGACTCTTTGGGTCTCAATATATAAGGACACAGGACACGTATTCTTGTTATTTTGGTGTTTGTGGCCTTTTTCCTTTCTTCTTCCAATATTCATATAAATAATAGTGAAACCTGAGAGAAGAGCATTGATTTGTAAATTTAGGCATCTGTGCCTACCCTTTCATTTGGAAATAGCCACTCAAAGAACAATGGATTTAGGAGCTCTTTTGTGTGTGTGTGTGTGTGTGTGTGTGTGTTTTGAGACAGAGTCTCACTCTGCTGCCTGGGCTAGAGTGAGTGCCATGGCATCAGCCTAGCTCACAGCAACCTCAAACACCTGGGCTCAAGCAATCCTACTGCCTCAGCCTCCCAAGTAGCTGGGACTACAGGCATGTGCCACCATGTCCGGCTAATTTTTTTCTATATATTTTTAGTTGGCCAATTAATTTCTTTCTATTTATAGCAGAGACGAGGTCTCACTCTTGCTCAGGCTGGTTTCGAACTCCTGACCTTGAGCGATCCACCCGCCTTGGCCTCCCAGAGTGCTAGGATTACAGGCGTGAGCCACAGCGCCTGGCCTCTTCTGTCTTTATTACATGATCATTCGATAAAAGAGTAGACAAAAATCTATTTTCTAGTTCTCCTTCCTTTCGGTGGGCATTAACTAGGCACATAACTGTATGTTTATTAATGGAGGGGAAAATATTTATTTTTGAGACTGTTAAGCCATTACTTACTCTAAGGTAGTGATTTTAGGCCATTAAGGATACAGCAATTTGATGAGGTAAGAAGTCTGTGACCAGCTGTGCTGTTACCTACATCTGCGGCCTATCTGGTCACAAACCACAGGCTCATTGTCATGTCCTCTTATTTACACACAGTAGGCCCACATATAGGTTTGTTTAAAATGAAGGCAAACATAGACTTTTTTTAAAAAAAGCATATTCAAAGTGAGCCTTTGTGTATCTGATACATGAGCATCAGGCTCAGAATTAAGTGCTTCAGGTCTAAAGATGAAATCAGAGGTGTCCACAGCCTCAAAATTTTAGGCCCATGGGACTATCGAATCCTGAACTATATCTACATAGAGTCTAAAGGAGGAATTCAATATCATGACACGAGCAACCTCAAAGTGAGGAAAAGAAAACTACCAAAGCATGCTAAGGCTTTAATACACATGGGAGACTTCTGAACAGGCATTATCACTTGAGGGGTCTCCGAGTTAATGAAGGAAAATAATTACTTTAGCAATTATGTTGTGAAATTAATAAAAAGGACTTGTGTTTATTCTTGGTGTGTTTGTCCACCTATGGATTGTGATTACCGTATATATTCTATAGTGGGTTCGTTTTATTTACACCTTTAGTAGAGATGAGTATCTTAATATTACTTACTGTTACCTCTAATCATTTATGTAGTACACTGCAAGATTTATACCACTTTACTAATATTAGATCATTACTTTAATTCTTCTCTACCTTTCTGGCATTTTCTTTTAGTATCTCAGAGCCAGGAGTCTGAAGTTCTAAGTTCTAAGTCTAGAAATCCATTTGAAGCTGGGCTGGGGCTATCGGGAATGGATTACTTTTTACATGCCACATTAAGAAGACTGTCTGACAGCATAATATCGGGAAGCTAAATCCTCTCAAATGCAAACACACTTGAAACTTGGTGTTTTCTGAAGCTGTATTAATAAAAATTAAACAATCTTGTGGTTAATCAGAGGATGTGCTTACCTTTGATTGCCTGCCTCCTAAAATACAAGCCTGCAAACTGCCCCTAACTTTAGTAATCTCTTCATTATTGCATGTACCTGAAGACAAGAGACAGCTCGCCCAGGAGCTGGCAAGTCAGAGACTCTGAAATGCTACAGAAATATTCTTAGTTGTGCTATAAAAGATAGGCATTTTGAACTTGGCCATTTTCTTAAGTTCATATGTAGCAAAGTTTTTAGCTTGTCCTATTGGTTTTTTTTTTTTTTTTTTTTTTTGAGGAGCCAGGACTCCATTTGTAACTTGAATATATTAATATTCAAATCATAGCCCAAAAGTACTGAAGTATTTGTTGTTACATAAACATGGATATGATTATTACCAAAGAATAGAGAGATTTGCTCATAAGAACATTTTCTCAGAGTTATGTTATTTTGTTTTTAGATAAGAGACTGTGCTTTTAGAGTATAAAAGTTGCTGTAGTGTTTTCTTCTGTGTCACTCCCTGTCCTACTGATGTCCTTTGTTCAGGCAGGTCACCTAGAGAAAGCAGCGCTGGAGTAGAGACATCTAGACTCTGACTTCTGAGGGAAAGAGCTGCTTTTGTTCCTCCCAAAGTAAAAAATTAAAAATTAAACATACACAGACACACGCGGACAAAATACAATGTTCTATCTTCCACTAATTAATTTTTGAACAGATAAGTCTCTAAGTAACTTACGTTGTCTTCTTGTTAATTTAGATAAGAGTAGCTTATAGATCAGTGCAGTAGCCACTAGCCACATGTGGCAATTTAAATTAGAATTAAATAAAATTAAAACTTCGGTTTCTCAGTCCTAGCCACATTTCAAGTACTCAGTAGTCACATGTGACAATGGTTACCTATCAGACAACACAGACACAGAACATTTCCATCATTGTAAAAAATGCTATTTGACGGCACTTGTAATGCCCACAGAGAAAATGAGGACACAATAAAGGCAGTGAATTAACTTAGGACACCTCTTAGATTTACCACCATAGTTTAAAAAAAAGCCTTTTTCTTATATAATAAAAAACTAATACTAATCCTTTTTAAGGACCTTGGAAAAATCAAAATCCCATTCCTTTAAGCTAGTTTTCAATATATTCTTTTTTTTTTTTTGAGACAGAGTCTCACTTTGTTGCCCGGGCTAGAGTGCCGTGGCGTTAGCCTAGCTCACAGCAACCTCAAACTCCTGGGCTGAAGCGAT
>CAUYRT010080099.1:0-115918 GCA_963574885.1 Lepilemur ruficaudatus | reverse complement strand
AGCTGGTGTACAGTAAGCATTCCAGTAATCCTTTAAGGAATGAATAAAATATTTAATATCAAGAGATTTCTGTTCATCTCCTTTGCCCATTTATAAATGGGGTTGTTTGATTTTTTCTTGTTAATAATAGTTTGATTTTTAAAAAGATTTTAATATAAATATGTGTCTCATTAAAATGAGGAGAGGGAGATTCCATAATCATTAGGCAGATAATTCCCTCTTAATTTTTTTCTGAGGCATGACCTGTTTTGTGATCCTCTTCGCTCGGAGATGGATGAAAGGCTATAACTAATTTCAGTATTAATTCCCAAAACTCCGCACTTTACAGGGTACGCTTTTGTCGTCTGAGCTGCCCAACACTCTGGTGCAGTAAAGGGGGAGATGACAGAAGTCAGGAGGGGTGACAAGGTAGCGAAGTGCAGGGAGAAGCAGCGCTCCTCGGGGCTCCTGCCAGCACACCCGACTGTGCCGCACGGTAAGAACCCCCGCCCCGGCCGGGAAAGCTTACAGTGCGCTCTACTGCCATCTGCTGTCACTGCGGGTTTGGTCAATTCAAACTGCAGACTTCAGGTCTTCATGTCTCTCAGATTCAGAATAGTACAATCGAAAATTACAGATTAACATTCATCCCCTCATTTTACATAGTAAATGTAGTATGAACGTCCATTCGCTCCACACTTCCTTGCCAACAAATGGTGTTTCAAGTTTTTTTTTACATTTTAGTCATTTTCGTGGTTTTGTAGTGGTAGGTATCTCATGGTTTTGTTTTGCATTCTCACGACGAATAAGGTTGGATACTTTTCACATGTGCTTACTGGTCATTTCGAACCCTGTTTTGAGGGATGGCTACTTGAGTGTTTTGATCATTTTTCTATTGGGTTGTCTGCCTTTTCCTTAGACTTTATGAGTTCTTTATTCTGGATAGGAATGCTTTGTCAGATATGTGTGTAAATATTTTTTCTCATATTGAGATCTGCCTTTTCATTCTTATAATGGGGTCTTTTGATGTACAGAGTTCCCAATTTTAATGTAAATTTCAAATTTATACTTCATGTAAATGTACATAAATGTAAATTCAATGCAAATTGTAAAGTCCAATTTACGAATTTTTTCTTTTGTGGTTCATCTTTTTTGGGTCTTAAGATCAAAACCAAAGTCATGTATATATTCCCCTGTTATTGTCTACAAACTTTATCATTTACCCTTTCCCTTTTGTCACGCAGGCTGGAGTACAGGGGCACAATCACAGATCATAGACTCCTGGCCTCAAGCAATCCTCCCACCTCAGCCTCCTGAGTTGCTGGGACTGTAGGCACAAGCCACTGTGCCCAGCCCCTTTAACATGTAGATCTACCGTCTACCTGAAACTGATTTTGGGGGAAGTGTCATATGTAGGGGTATTCATTTTTTTCCACTGGGATATTCAGTTGACTGAATACTCTTTCCTCACAGCATTGCACGTTATCACCTTTGTCATAAATTACATACCTGTGGATCTGTTTCTAGACTCCATTCCACTAGTCATTAGTTTCACAGCCATCTATTTCTTTGTAATGTATAATAACAAATATGACAGAAGCAATAATTATTATAATGATAATAGAAGTAAAGTTATTTTTTAAAGCCCACAGGTTGCTTTGTCTACTGCTACTTCTAGCATACTCAGCAATGTGAAAGTGTCTTAATACAGTCTCCAGTGAGACTAATCTGGGTCTCGCTTTCAGAATGAAATATTAATGGGATAGCTAACACTTAACACTGCGTTTACTATTTGCTAGGCACTCTTTTAAGCACCATACACACAATAACTCACTTAATCTTCCCAATAATTCTTTGAAGTAGTACTATTAATCCCCTTTACAGATGAGTAAAGTTAATCACGATGCAGCCAAATTGTCCAGCTAGTTAAGTGTTCAACCAGGACATGAACACAGGCCAGTCTGGCTCCAGAGTCTGTACTCTCAACCACTATCATTGGTGCCCCTCTTATGGGCAATAGGGCAGTGCATTTTCTTGCAGATGACATGTAGCCAGGGAGTGTGAGCACCAGTCTCCTAGCCCCAGGACTATCAATTATTCCAGAACAACAGGACTCTGGAAGATCCCCTCCTGCTCCTCTGTCCATTCGCTGTCTCTTTGGGGTATTGAAGTATTCATTTGAAGGCAGGCTGGTAAACTTAGCTTGGTTAAATGCTCCACACACATGATGGAGATACGGTTTGATGTAAAAACCTTTAATGATGTGACTCCTGTTTTCCTTTTCAACCTCAACTCCCTCTCAAACCCTCAAAATATACTGTTCTGTGTTCTTTTCTGTGATAATCAGGCATGGCCACAAGGGCAAACACAAGCAAACAGTTAATTGTACTCACAAGTCCTAGAAACAGGAGGCACAGCACACCACGCACAGCCACATGGGAAAGCACCCATCAGGAGGCAGAGGGGCAGGAGCAAGGGGCAGGCCCTAGGCCTTTATTGACATTTCCGAGGACAAGGCCAGGCAGGGAAGGGTACACAGTCTGGTACTGGCTAGTTTCAGTAATTTCAGTGTGCTGTAAACTATAGGGGTTGTCTCTAGCTGCCTGTTACCTGGCCCTGGGATGATTAAGGCAGAGGAATATTGCCTCCTGGCGTGTAAGGGCCCTGGAACAGAGGTGTGGCTCAGGATAGATTCATCTGCATATCAAAGGCATGCTCCCACCTTTGTAACTCTGAGGATTGGCTATCCCTAGAAGGGGTAACCGCTCGCCAGCCAGGAAGATTTTTTTTTTTTTTTTTTTGGTGAACACATAATTTTTTAATTTATTTAGCTAATTACAATTATGTTTTTTCCTAATGTAATACATGATCAGTATGGAAAATATACAGAAACATTTTAAAAAACATATTCCCAACTTTTTTTCATATGTATGCATTTAAGAGAAGAGAGTGGTATCATAAAACGACATGATGGATGGTAAAAGATGCCAGAACATCATAATATACAGAAAATTTTAAAAACATAAACAGTACATGTACTCTGTGTTCAAACTACCTATAGTGCCCCAAACAGTTGCTATGTGCTCCTTCGTCTCTGAGCATATACTGTTCCTTGCTTTGTTTGCATTTGTCTTTTTGTTTATTTTTAAATCTTAGATAAAACAACACCTCTCTGAGGTCAAATCCCTAAAGACCCGGATGCAGAGTTAAGAGCTTTCCTTATATCAAACTCTGGTGACTGTAGCACTTTTCATATTGCTGTTATTATTGGTTAATATACCTGCCTGTTTCTTCCACTAATTGTAAGACCCTCCTGAGGGGTTGGGGTGTAGAAAGAGGTAGAAACATTGTTGGAATGAATGAATGAAGGAGCAACTGAAAGAAACCCTCCCTTCCAGAGACAATATTCCACTCTTCCTCTTTTTCTGCACACTGTATCATAAACTCTGTCTCCCATATGGGGTGATGAAAGCTCCTTCTTTGTCTCCCTGTACAACATATGTTTGTTACCTCTAGCTGGGCCCCTTTCTGGCTAGGCTAGAGTGGCTGAAGAAGAAGGAAGGCTCAGAATTTTCATTGGTCACTTACTGAGATCAGTAATCAGAGCTTTAATATCATGGAATTAATTTATTATCAAGATAGAAAATACATTTTGAGGCAGATATTTTAAACCAAAAGTTATAAAAATTCCAGTGTTCATAGTTTATTCAATGTTATAAGTATCTTTAAAAACCAATCCTTACAATACCTCAAGTGGTAAGCAAAGGGTATTATTTCCATTGTAGAGATTCAGAACGAAGCTCGAAGATGCCAGATGACTTGGTTCAAGGTACCAAAGCTTGTAAGTGAGAGGGGCAAAATTCTCATTTGAATCCAGGGCATGTGTTACTAAATCTGAAGCATTTTCCGTTAAGCCACACTGGTCCCTGTTCCTTGACTTAACATTTTATTTCCCCTCAGCTTATATTGGTCAATATTTATAGACAACAAAAAAGATACATGCTTCATACCTGCAAGCACTGAGTTAATGATCATTTGGAAAGCTCAATGTGGGTAACCAGGAGAGCCTTCTCAAAAGAAAGTTAGTTGAGACAGCAGTGCTAGAGAAGCAAGCATTTATAAATTTCTTATAACAGAGGCACTGGTCTGCAGAGTATTTTAGGGGTCTGTATATTTCTAAGGAGGATACAAAGTACACAACAGCTTATAAAGAACCTCTCTAGGTTTTGTTTCATTATGAAATGATTAAAAAAATATATCGAATGTTTCTAGGTAATCAGTAAAATTAAGGATGTAAGATGCAAAGTACAGTGACTTGGTACTACAGGAATAGAAAAAAGATAATGGATCTAGTGTAGAATTATGCAAATGTCCATAAAATTTAAATTGTGGCGATGTGAACAAAGGAGCCAACAGTGTATGAAAATCTGAACATATCTTTTATATTATGTTTTGTGATTAGATAACCAAAATAAAAATATTGTACAAAACTAATTTAGAATGAATTTTTAAATGCTTTCTCTGTTTTCATTTATCAGCAAGTGAGCCAACTGATCCTGTATTTTGAAATTTACCATTTAAAATCATTTGTACTAATATTAACTTCTCATATGTGGGGTGACAGTTGTCATTCTTTCATATGCTTCTGAGTGGGTGATTTTAAAAATCCATGCCAGGACATTTATTTGTCTCTGCAGCTTGTAGAGAGGCATTCCTGTACTGTGATCCTTCAGAAACTGGAGTTTCAAAGACTTGACTTATTAGCCTACCTCTTTCTCCTCAGTCATCCTCCAGATTTAGGGAAATTATGAAAGACTCAACTTTGGCCATGACTGGAATAGTGCTATCTTCCCAAATCCTAGTTCATGAGAGAAACATTAATCAAATAGAAAACAGAAATATCAAATGTTTTATTATATATTTTCAATTGAGAAATACAAACAGTATTTACACAGCATTGCATTTTAAGTATTTATACATCATTAACATAGAAAGTAGTAAAAAATGTTGGTTTGCTTGAACTATGAGGGCCTTTCAAGTATATGGTATAAAATGAAAAGGATTATTAATGAGTATGTTGACAAAAAAATCGTATCATGGAGAACTATTAACTATATGGCTCAGAAATATATTTTAGATCCTAATTTTTTTCCATATTAAAAAAATACAAGCCTACTGACTTACGAAGCATAAGTTTGCTTTCAATAAATCACCTTATCAACATAACATGAAATATTTACAGTTTATTTTTTATTTAAAATCTTTAAACATAACTAAAGAGCAAAACTTTAGAGGAGCACTGTTAAAATAGTAATTAAGAATGTACACAAAACTATATTGGGAAAAATGTCACATATAATATCTTAACAAATGTAAACCCCATTAGAGATGTAAACACATTTCATGGAAAGAGTATATTGACCTACTAATATAAGTATACAACAAAGGAATGAATAGGTACCATTTCACGAGATGCATATTAACCCAAGTGAATTAATACACTGCCAAACAGGGTGAGCAATTATAATGAGGCAATCTGAGTCAGTACTAATGGAATATAAAATTTCTAATTACATTTGAAAATATCCTTCAACATTTATTTAACCATAAATATGTAAAACATGAAAATACTGAACTGAAAATTAGTCTTGAACTTGGAATCAAATAATTTGTCAATGTGAGAAAAGGCAGGGAGATCCCAGCTTATAAAATGATCCACAGAGACAAATTATGAGGACTGTTTTGATTATCATTTAAAAGTGTTATGTTGGAAAACATTTAGGTATTTTTTTGCTTCATTGTCAGTGCTAATTTATTATTTGGTGGATACCAAACATAATGGGAAAATAACATTTCTCATTATAGCACATTATATATTTGCAAGTTATAAAAATAAATCTTTCTGCAGATAAAAATAAAAAATGGAATAATTTGCATTACAAGTTTTTAAAAGTATGGCAAACCCACCTGATATCATGACATTTTTTTGCCATGATTATAGAGTCTTTCAGAATCTATTCAATAAATTAAATCAGAAATCTTTGATCCACCAATGTCTTGGATGCCAAATTCTTTTGTCCTGCTGTATTACGGATAAATCGAAAAATCTGGAAAATTAAAACAATTCAGAATGAAAAGAAATATATATTTAAAAAATTAAATATGCACACCATTAGAATATCTAAATCAGCTAATGCTCTCAACTATTTATTTCCACATATCAGACATCTGAATTTCATGGTGATACACAAAATTATTTGAAGACTATTATCATCTTTCATAATATCAAAGCAGTATATGTTCCTATTTAGAGTATATTTTTATGAATAATACAAACCCTTTCATGTTCACAGCAATATGCGTTTAAATATTTAGAAGGCAACTTTCTTCTAATGCTAAAAGCTATAAAAACATCAAAAGAATCTACTTTTTAGGGACAGAATTTGTTCATAATTCTAGACTAATAAATCAAGGACTAATAAATTATATCTTACTGTCTCAAATATCCTTCCTTGACATAGTGGAGACTATTTAGGTGATATTAATAACATCATTTTAAGAACAGATTTGCCATTTCTTGAAATTTCCATTTCAGGCTCCACATTTATCTATGCAGTTGTTTTTTTTATCTACACAGGCAGGGGAGGTGTGAGTGTTTTAAGCTAAAGGAGCTTTTTGGTACTGAGCGCTGAGCTAGCTCTCCAGTGCTTGCTTTTCTGTTACCTTAACATCTAGTGGTGAAGGTGAACAGGACTCTAATCACTGCTCACTTTCAGCATCTAGAAGATTGGCAGTTAAGTGTCTTCCTACCAGAGTCCCCTCATGTTTTCTCAAGCAACTTATGTCCTCCACTAGACCCCAGTATTTCACTGACCCTAAAGGACAGAGTATAGAATGTAGTTGTTGAAATGTTATTTTTTCTTTTGGTAGGGTTAGCTACATTCTAAACCTTTACAAATTCCTAGTGAAAGCAGATGTTGTTACTCTCTGCTATGAAAATAAATACCTACTTTTTGCATACTTCTTTTAAAAGAAACCCAGAAAAATTTTAAAAATTTACCTCTTGCTGTAAGTATGTAAGGAAGGCTGCTAAAACAAAATTTTGGCAAGCCAAATCCACAACACAGAAGAATAGCAGATCAAAAATAAGAAGAGTGGCTTCATTTCCATAATACAGAACACTGCTGAAAGAATAACTTTCATCTATTAAAAAAAATTATGACATATAAATTAGAAACTTAAAAATAGAACAAATCTATGATAAATTTCTGGTATAAAATTTGTATATTTAAAAACAGCATATGAGAAACTAGTACTCCCTATAATACTTCAGGGCTTACGCAAAAATAAAAAGCATTAAGATTTGCTAATCTAGAAAAGGTTAGTCAAAGAACTCATAAAATCTCAAAAAAGGCAGTTTTACCATTAGGATCAAGGGTTAATAATTGGTAGTAGTATAATTTTATAGTTAATACCTTTTAAAGAACTATTAATCAATAGCCTTTCTCTATTTCTTTATATAACTAAGGCTAAGTTAATCTTAGATACTTTGAGTTAAAAAAAAAAACAGGCATAGAATAGTACATAGTGTTCTAGAATTTCTGTTTCAAATAGTCCTCTAAGGTTTTGCTCTAAGACCTCTGCTCACTTTACAAGTGGGTTTTGTCCTTTTTGGGATATGAATGCTCTTTTAAAAAGATTCTAATGGAAGCTATAGACCCTTTCACCAGGAAAAAAAAAAGTACACATATACAAATCTTGCAAACAATTTCAGAGTGGTCCAGAGAACCACCTGAAGCCATTCATGGACCCTCAGTTAGGAACCTCTGTTTTACATAAGCGGGCGCCAGGAGTGCTGGTAATAATGTTCTCTCTTGACAAGGGTGCTAGTTAGCAACAGGGGTATATTCAGTTTGTGAAAATCACTGACCTGTAAATTATATCCTTACAAATTATGTACTTCCATATGTATATCATACTTGTATTTACAATTTAAAAAATAAACAAACTTGTTTTACATGGTCTTCCTTGGTGATCTTCCACTAATTGTTCCAGCAACAACTTCATATGGTGACTCCCCAACTTATTGTGTGCCCTGACCTTCTCCTAAGATTTAGTCCTAGATGTCCCAAATGTAACTCAAGATACAACATATTCAAAACTTAATTCATCCCCTCTCCCTCAAAACCTAGTCCTCCATCTGCATTCCATGTCGCAGTAAAAGGCATCACCACCAACCACTTAGTCACACAGACAGAAGTCTGGATAATTTTTGACTACTCTTTCTCTCCTACCTCTTTTTTCCTTTAACCTCTCTGGCAATCCTTTCTTATTTATCCCCATTGCTACTGCCTAAGCTTATAGTCTCATCGTCTCCTGATGAAGATGAAGATAGATAAATGCAAGAACATAGAAGTAGGAGGATAGAAAGAAAAGGGCAGAAGATTGGAGGAGAAGGAAGAACAAAGGAAAAAAGAAGAAGAAGAAAGAGAGGATGATTGCATTATTAGAAATAGTAACAATATCCCTTCATTGGGTGCCTATCCATAACAGGTACTGTATGAGGTTCTTTATACATGGTAATTCCACAAAACTTTTAGAGGGTGATACATAATTTTATAGAGAGGGCATTTTTAGAAAGGTTAAGCAACTTTCTCGACTTCATAAAGCTAGTAAATGGTAGAGTGAGGTTTTTTAATCAAAGACCAGAAGACTTTGAAAGCTATAATCATGAGGACTAAGTTATATTGCTACAATGTTGCATCTCTTAAACTCAACCTGTACCCTACTGCCACAATAATTCTTCTAATTTACGAATCAGATCTGCTTAGCACTTTTCAATGATAGCCACGTTAATTAGCAGTGGTTTCCAAATTGTTTTGATCATGTATCCCTATCAGAATAAAATGCTGAACATGCAATACCCAAATAGACACATTTTATCAATTACTAATCTATATAAATTGTTAAAAATGTAGGTTAAGAATGATGATATAGCAAATATATAAATAGACATTTTATTATTTTCTTCTCACACCTTCATGGATCAACTTACATACATCTTGTGGGACAAAAATTATTTTTTAATTATTTTTTGGAAACAACTGGTCTATAGAATAAAGTAAAACTCTTTAGGGTGTAAGACAAGGCCCTTGAATTTTGTCTCTGCCCTCTTTATCTTTCAAGCACTCTCTCTCACTCTCACTGTGTCCCACTTCATACTAGACTTCAATCATGAAGTTCATAAATGCATAGTACACTTTGTACACTGTTTCTGAGTCCACTCAGAAACTTAGTTATATAACCTTCTACATGGATGTCTTGGCCTCTCTCTTTTCCCTTGGCCCTCCTGTTTGACAAGTAGCTACTTCTTTTTTAAGACTCAGTTCAAATTTCTTCATTTTCTTTTGCTAGCTTCACCCTGTGTCTGGTTTGATTGTCTACCCTTCTTTCTGTCCTCAGCATAATCTGTAACCCTGGCTTCTATTCTAGCGCCACCTATTTACTCATTCACTTGTCTATCTTCCATAGGCTACTAAACAAGACGCCTGAGGGAGGGACCATTGGTTTGTGTATCCCAAGACTGGTACAACATCTGGCATGCAAATGAATAAATCATATTTAAGCCAGGACATTGGTTATACCATTTCCATTCTTACCAACTCATACAATAGGTTATTAGTCATATTATAAGTGATATAAATACTATCTTTTTATTGATAAGAAACCACTATTTCTGTCACAAATATCTGTAAATTTTTTTTTTTTTTTTTGAGACAGAGTCTCACTGTGTTGCCCTGGCTAGAGTGCCATGGCATCAGCCTAGCTCACAGCAACCTCAGACTCCTTGGCTCAAGTGATCCTTCTGCCTCAGCCTCCCAAGTAGGTGGGACTACAGGCATGTGCCACCATGTCCAGCTAATTTTTTCTATTTTTGGTAGAGACGAGGTCTTGCTCTTGCTCAGGCTGGTTTTGAACTCCTGAGCTAAGAACTCCTGAGCTCAAACTATCCGCCTGCCTAGTTGTCCCAGAATGCTAGGATTATAGGTGTGAGCCATCGTGCCCAGCCTTACAAATATCTGTAATTTTTAAGAATAAAAAGCTAGATGTTAAATATTAACTGCAAATGTTATTCTTCTTTAAGTGTTTCATAAGTTTGGCATTGAATGAACATTCCAATACAATCTGAATTTTAGTATTTGTTTTACTATCTCTTCTATGTATACTGTTGATTTTAAAATTTAGCTTTTTTTACTTTCTTGCAGAATCTTTTTTGTATTTGTTTCCTGCTACATGAAATGGAAGACAGAAAACTACCATAATTCCATGAGGTTAACTGCATTCAGTATGTTTCTTTTGTTTTTATATAAAATTATTAAATCAAAGAAAAAATAACCACTAGCACTTTTTCCCCCCAAACCTAGAAACAGTAATCAAATTTTGCAAAGGCATTTGAAATATACCATTGTAAAAGATGCTTTTTTCCATTGGTTCCATAAATTCCATTCCAAGAATTCTTTCAAGAAGCAACTTATCTTTTATAAAGTAGTCCATCTCCTTGTGAACCTAATATAAAAAGACAAAACTATTTCAAAAAATAGCAGTGAAACAAATGCTTTCCAATTAATGTAAAATCAGCAGGAGGGAAAATGAAAAATGAACAGAAGATAAAGAAAATATGTTCTGCAAAAGACTGAATTTACTACACTGGGATTTATAACAAAATTCTCTTTAGGAATGTTTTAAATTTTAAATAGTACTAAATAGTAGTATTTTTGTCTAGATATACTGAAAAACAATTTATAATAAGCTTTTCAGAAAGATAATCATAGCATAACCTAAGGATTTCAACAATTAATAATATAGTATTATTTTGGTAACTGGCTAACAAAATTCCAGTATAGACATAGTTTAAGGGAATTATTATTATGTTAACACACATGTAAAATCTCCTTTCACTTTTACATAACCTAACTCTATCCCTAAGCCATAGTTTCTTAATGGCTAAAAATATCTTTTTAAAACATATTATTCCTAAGTATTAAATTTGACAGACAAAAAAAGGGAGCGGGTCAAAGTCTACTGACTTGATTGACTTGAAGAAATAATTGACATTTCCACTTAACTTTTTAAAAATTGCATTTGATTTTAGCTTAAATACAAATGTTGATATACATACATGATCAATGAAAGAGCCAAGAAATTTATTCATGGTATGATACGCTCTTACACTGTGCTCAAACGTACTTGCTGATGAAGTCAATAGTCTAGCAGGGCCATTTTTCTAATGTAAAAGGGAGAAACAAATAAATGCAACATGTCTTATGTTCTTAGTATTTAAATAACATTAAATATTGGCAAAATATACCAGAACTGTACTTTATACAAACCCTCATTAGTGTCTCATGAATTCTGTCATAGTGTTGTCTCATCTGGCTAGAAATTGCAATCTGAAAAGTCTGACCATCCGTGTTGGGTATCAAACCTCTCTGGCTACACAAATTCTCCTGAAAAGTTAAAGAATTTAAATAAAGATCAAAATTATAAAAAATATCCTATCTGAAAAAGAAAACACAGCATTTTTCTTTTAGTTAGTATCACACATTACAAGATTCAGAAAGTAAGTGAAATTTACTGAAAGTATATCTGAGACAGAGATCCTAATATTATCCAATGTTCCCACTCCCCTCTAGATTTTACTAATTTCTTCTTCATTTTAATTCATACTCCCCTGTAGGTCTTTATATCATCTTCTTTACTCTGCTCTACTTAAAAAAAAAAATATATATATATATATATATCATTCTAAGTTCATTATATATGGATATTCTTAGCTTTTTATTAACCTTATTGCTCTTTAATATGTACCTAAAGGCCTTGTCTTGGAATTAACTAGTTTTATAATTGTAGATAATCTTTTGTTGTCTTCTAAACATTTTTGAAATGCTTCCTTAATTACTTCCAATAAAAAGGTAGTGATACATGACTGAACAGTTAACATTATGGACCAGATATCCATTTTAGGTCTCCCTGACAAGACTTGAATCCTGACAATCACAACTGTGTAAAATTTTTTGGATTTGATTGATGCTTCAAGGTTCAATTCAAGTTCTCGTGCCTCCATGAAGCCTGTTTGTCTACTCCAGAGCTTAATAAATATTCTCCTCCTTTGTCTAAACCAAACCTGAAAACCCAATATGACACTTGGCTTTCTGTAGATTTAAAGGAAGAATACATGTAGTGAATGTCTCTATTTTTAAAAATTACTTTTTTCTTGATTAAAAAAATACATGCACCTACGCACAGTGGCTCATTCCTGTAATCCTAGCACTTTGGGAGGCCGAGGCAGGAGGATTGCTTGAGGTCAGGAGTTTGAGACCAGCCTGAGCAAGAGCAAGACCCTATCTCTACAAAAAATAGAAAAAATTAGCTGGATGTGGTGGCATGTGCCTGTAGTCCCAGGTACTCGTCAGGCTGAGGCAGGAGGATAGCTTGAGCCCAGGAGTCTGAGGTTGCCATGAGCTATGATGACACTACTGCACTCTAGCCAGGGTGACAGAGTGAGATTCTGTCTCAAAAATAAAAAAATTTAAAAATTTATTAAGTATATGCCATTGCAGAGAATTTATAAAATCCAGAGAAATACTGAAAAGAAAATAATTGTCTATAATTTTAACATCCAGAGATACAGATATTTTAAGGAATTTCATTTCTGGTCCTTTTTCCAAGGCATATACATATGGCTAGCATAAAATCGGGATCACATTGATTTCTTTTTCACTTAACATTATATCATGAGCAATTTCTCATGTCATTAAATATCCTATAAAACATGATTGTACATCTACTTAAGATTTCATTGGCAAGTGTAAACCAATTTATATTCTCCAATTTTTATATATTTTTCCCTCATAAAAAACACCTGCGATGAAGATGGGGCGGTAGGGGATGGGTATATACATACATAATGAGTGCGATGGGCACCGTCTAGGGGATGGTCAGGCTTGAGGCTCTGACTTGAGGGAGGAGGGGGGGCAAGGGCAATGTACGTAACCTTAACATTTGTACCCTCATAATATGCTCAAATAAAAATAAAATAAAATAAAATAAAAGATCACACACAAACAAAGATCCTGAATTTAATTAGCTGTTCATATTGCTAATTTTTCCTGAAGTTAAATTAATAAAATCAATGAATCAAAGATCACAGACTCTTAGAAATCTCTAGGAGCCAGGTGTGGTGGCTCATACATGTAATCCCAGCACTTTGGGAGGCTGCGGGTAGTGGTAGGGTGTTACTGCTTGAGCCCTGGAGTTCCAGACCAGCCTCGCAACATAGCAAGATCTTGTCTCTACAAAAAAACTATAAAAATTAGCCAGGCATGGCGGTGTGTGCCTGTAGTCCCAGCTACTTGGGAAGCTGAAGAAGGAGGATCATTTGAGTCCTCCAGGAGTTCAAGGTTGCAGTAAGCTATGACTGTGCCACCTCACTCCAGCATGGGTGACACAGTGAGACCCTGTCTCAAAAAAAAAAATTTCTTGGTAAATATTGCCCAAATGCTTTCCAGAAGGTTTGCAAAAGTTTATCTTGCCACCAGTAGTTTTGTGGTTGCCCATTTCACTATGTCTTTGATGCTATTAAGTATTTACTTTTCTTTTAAAAAGATGGCTAATTTGAAGAAGAGAAAACCATTATTTTTATATTCAGTTCTTTGATTATGATTTAAGACATTTTTAGACATTTTATTATCTCTTCTGTTTCATTGTTTATTTAAAAAAATCTACTGGTCATTTTTCCATGAGCTTTTCATTTAGTGTTTTCTTATTGGTTTCTTATTAGTTTTCTTATGACTTTCAATATTGTTATCAATATCTTTGTCATATTTGTTATGAGTATTTTACCCTAATTTGCTAACTTTTATTTATGATCATTTGATATATTAATGTATTAGATAAAAGTAAGGAAAATTAACATTCCCTTTTTGATGCTTTCTATTCTTTATGCTTAGAATATCATCCCCTAATCTGAAATATTCTCTTTTAGGTTCTCTTATGGTTTCATTTTTTACATTTAATTTTTCCACCACAGGGTAATTTCTAATAGTTAACCAAGTGATACAGTTCAATGCATTAAATAAATTCTTCTCTGAGATGCCATCATCATGTATCTAATTCTTTCAAGTCACAAGTATGGCCCCTTAATCACTAAATCCTCTTAGTTTTTCCTCTTGTTCTTTTTTAAATTTCATTATGAAAGTTTTCAAAGATATATTGTAGGGAGAATGGTAAACCACTCATCACCTAGCTTCAACAATTACCAACATTCTACCAATTTTATCTCATTTATCCTCCCAACATTTTTTTCTCACAGTATTTTAAAGCAAACCCCAGACTATATCATTTCATCTGTAAATACTTCTATATGTATCTCTAATACTTTTTTTAAAAAAAACTACCATGCCATTTTTATAGCTAACAAAATTAATATTCCTTAATATAACTTAATATTTATTTAATAGTTTATTAAACCTCCCAGATTTTTCCCAAAGATCTTTTTTTTTATAGTTGGTTTGTCTGAATCAGGATCCAAAGTATTTGGTTTTTTTTTAAACCTCCAACAATGTAATAGTTCTTCTACCACCACCAACATCCCTCCTTCTCTTTTCATACCATGGATTTGTTTGGAGGCACTCAGTCATTTGTCCTGTGAGGCATCCTACACTCTAGATCTGGCTAATTACTTCCTATGGTATCATTTAATTTTTCCCTTTATCTAGTGTATTACCTATAAACTGGTGGTTAGGTCAAAAGGCTAGATTACATTCAGGTTCAATTTTCTTAGGCAATAATATTTTATGGGTGATGTTATATACCTCCTGCTGCATCATATCATGAAGTGCATGATGTTGGTTTTCCTCATTTCTCCTTATAGAAAGATTGAGCCATTGTGTCCAGATGTCAGCCTGATCCCTTATTATAAAGTTCTCCATCAACATTCACTTAATTGTTTTAGCATCCATTGGTGACAGCAACCTACATTCATTAATCCATTGGTCATTACAGAATGGTGATTTTCTAACTTAGAATTCCTTCTACTTTCTTTTATAAAGAAGAACTTTCCCTCATGAATTATTTGTTTACTCCCAAATACAGTTCATATTGGAACTGCAAGATAAAATTAGATTCTTGCCCTTTATTAACGTTCAAAGTACTGAGTTGGGACCCTAGAAACCTTCAAAAGCAATCAATGAGGATTTTTTAAAAATATTAGAACTCATCTCTCAACTTAAGAACACAAAGGGTAAAATACATTCATACCGCTTCTCTTTTAAGATTCATATTCATTTCTTCCATATTAGTATCTGAATGGCCATGTACTGATCTACCATGAATGTAATACCCAAAACATCTGTGGGATAACAGAAACACTGATATCTATAAAAAGAGAAGAAAAAAGAAAAATTAGCAACTCATCTGCAAACACTTTAAAAAATTAAATTTTTCTTAAAATCGCTTCCTTTCTCCCAAAATAACGAAGATTGACTTCTTGGGAAGTATATTAAGAGGATAATAAAGTAATAAAGAACAATATGGGTATTTTTTAAAAGTAGATGGAAAGGAGATTGAAGATATTTTCCAAGAAAAGAAGAAATAGAGTTGATAAACAAAAAATTTTCAGGGGCCCCTGGCAGAACAAACTTTTTAGCAGCATAAGAAATTCATAATTAAGAAACTGCAAATAAGGAAGAAAAACTAAGGGAGTAAGTATTAACTTGTAACTCATTATAATTATCTCTAGAATTAACAACTGGTGGGAAATTAGACTAAAAATCCAATCATACCAAATCACTTTTAAGCCTCTCTTAATGTACGCGTGATCTTTGAAAAGGGAAAACTAACAGTTACAAGATAAAGTCAGGAAGTACTTACATTACTCATAGTGCATAAATCAACAAACTGTCGAATTTTATCTTCTATAAATCTCTCATAAAAGACAGCAAAGAACACAATCTGAAACATTAAGCCAAGATGATGCTTATTAGCTTTTAGGATTTTAATTTTCTTTTATAGCCACAGTGTAGTATCTTAAGAAAAAAGAAGTTCCAACCAAGAACACAGTGGCTTCTAATGGTTCCTAAGGAATAAAATCCTACTTGTCATTTCTGATTCTTCTGTCAAAGGAAGGAGGATTTTGCAATTGTGGTAAGAGTCACTAAGGAAGCTTATTTTGAATTTTGAAAATTTTCATGTGTCATTAAAACAAGATAAGACAAACATGTGGGAAGAAATAAAAAATATTTTAAAAATTTAGTAGTCAGAACGTACGTTTGGTTTTACAATTTTGTTCATCTCCTAAATTCCAAAAGTCATTAGAAAACTTTCTGCTTCTCAAATTTTTTCTGACAGAGTAACACATAAAAGGTATATATCTAGTATTCTATTTCAACAATGGACAATGTGTTAAACATTCAAATGGAATGGTTTCAAGTGTTTTCTTAGATAGATTTAATAACAATACTAGAAAGGGAAATTTATGCATAAAAAATTTACACTGTAACCTTTTTAGCTATGTTTAAGGGAAAGATAACACTGCCTAACCCCCCATTTAAAGATGTCCCTGCTGTCTCCCATTCCTAACCTCCACTCCCCTCGCTTCCCTTCTCTATCTCATGTCCCTGCTTCTTCATAGCACATTTCACAATCCGTAACTTGTTCTTGTTACATCATATCCATTAGCTCAGCACAGTGCCCAGTACATAAATTATACTAAAATATGTGAATGAATAAAGAAATGAATCTACAGCAGCTGATTATTAAAAACACTTTCCTACACTCTCTGAACACATACATTAAACCCCTTTAAAGACAAGAAAATTGGCAACATTCAAAGTTCAAAAGTTTAAAAAAATTCAAGGATACTACTGAAAAGGTGAAGAAGCTGGGTTTAGGTAAATAAAAGGAGTGAACAATAAAGCCTGACTTATTAGAATTAAGAAGAGTTTAAACAAATTTGTAAAACTATAACAGATTGTTAAAGGAACTCCCAAGGATATTTGAGGAATAGACACTAATAATCTTAGAATATCACCAGGTTTTCCTATCAGACTGATAGTAAAGTGAGAAGCAAATGAGGTTAGATGGTGGTGTCCGAGATTGCTAGTTGCTGTCCCAATGGTCCTTTCCCCTTTCTCCTTGGTAACAGATCCCTCCTTTGAGCAGGACACACTGTTGCCCAGCTGAAAGATTCCAGTGCAGTGAGGTGTGGCCATGTGACTAAGTTCTAGCCAAGGAGGGGTTGAATGGCACTTCTGAAAAAGCTCTTAAAGAGAAGGTGAGCTCGTCTCCCCTGACTACCTCCTGCAACTCCATCAGCCATTACGGACCGTGAGGGAACCTTGGAGAGGGAAGTCCCATGTGGCAGAGCAGAAGGATAGCTTCTAGGTCCTGATGGCAGCAGTGAGCCACCATTCCAGCTCTATACTACTAACCTTTGCTCTTCTTTTTCATGGGAAAGGAAAGTTCTCTTTTATTTCAGCCACTTCTTTTTTGTTATTGTTGCTGTTATTATATTCAACCAAATATGAAATAGCTTATCTGTCCCTGTACTTATAGATAAACTAAACATGGAGTATTTCCTATGACTATAAAGTTGCAGACTCTGAAAGACCCTTCTAAGTCTGCTATTGACAAGAATGTGAACTCTGAATTCAGGCTGCCTGGGTTCAAATTCCATTCTATCAATTATGAGCTGTATGACTTTAGGCAATTATTTAACCTGCCTGTGCCTCAGTTTCTTCATCTGTAAAATAAGTATACTAACAGAACCTATCTCTGAGGGCTATTGTAAAGATTAAGTAATTAATATGTACAAAGCAATTATAGTCACCCCTTGGTATGCAGGGGATTGGCTTCAGAACCCCTGAGTATATGAAAATCCATGCACTTGAGTCCTGCAGTCAGCCCTGTAGAACCCAAGTATATGAAAAATCAGTCCTCTGTATACTTGGGTTTTGCATCCAGCAAACACTGTATTTTTGATCTACGTTTGTTGAAAAAGATCTGCATATAAGTGGGAACTCTTGTAGTTCAAGCCCATGTTGTTCAAGGGTCAACTGCAATTAATTAGCACAATGCCTGAAGCATAACAAGATATATAAGAACTGGCTGTTAGTTACTATTATTGTTGTACTTGTCACTTTCTTTCTGCTACAAGAATCAGGATATGGTCAATATTTGAGAGTAATCAGTACATAAGTAGAGTTCAAAGAGGCAATGTCACTTAAAAGTATAATCTATTACCTGTATAATTCCAATGACTAGCCAAAGAGCAGCAGATACTGCATATCTCAAAATGCGGCTATCAGGAGCTATGTAGCTACGTGGGCTTCTAGAAAGACTAGAGGATAAATCCATTAATGCTAAGTTCTTGAATCCCACAACCTGGAGTAAAAAAAAAATAATAATTTAAACACACAAGGATAAAGAAAACTCCTCTAAGGCAGGTGTGGTGGCTCACACCTGTAATCCCAGCACTTTGGGAGGCTGTGGTGGGATGAATGCTTGAGCCAAGAAGTTCGAGACTAGCCTGGACAACATAGCAAGACCTCATCTCTACAAAAAATTTAAAAATTAGCTAGATGTGGTGGCACATGCCTATAGCCCCAGCTACTCTGGAGACTGAGATAGGAGGATCGCTTGAGCCCAGGAGTTCAAGACTGCAGTGAGCTATGATCATACCATTACACTCCAGCTTGGGTGACAGAGTGAGGCTCTGTGTCTAAAAAAAAAAAAAAAAAGTGAAAAAGAAAACTCTAGACTGAAAATGGAGCCCTCCTCCCTACTCCTCACCTTGAAAAACTAAAATATCCAAGTTTGTACAAACAGTAGAAAATTCAGATAAAAATAATTATTATCCAGTAGTTTAATTACAAAGTGTTGATTGATTGATTGGTTGATTGGTTGATAGGATCTCACTTTGTCCCCCAGGCTGGAGTGCAGTTGTGCAATCACAGCTCATTGCAACCTCAAATTCCTGGGCATAAGTGATCCTCCTGTCTCAGCCTCCTAAGTAGCTGAGACGACAGGGGCAACTAAGTGGTTTTCTTTTTTAATTTTTGGGTTTTTTTGTAGAGACGGGGTCTTGCTATGTTGCCTAGGCTGTTGCAAAGTATTTATTACAAGCTATTTAGTTAGTGCATTGGGTATTCTTCTCCATATGATTAAGGGCCAAAGATAACTTGTCATACACATTGACAAAGCTCAAAAAATTATGTTAAAAAGAATAAAACTTTCTTCAGTAAACTACCAATAAGTTAAACTAACAACTAACATTTCATGAGCATTTAACATGTGCCAGGCACTATACTAAATATTTTTAATATACAGTATATTTCAAAATGTCTTCTGGAGGACACATTCTTTGATAATAGGAAGTCATGGTTAAATATGTTTGGTCTGTCCATTAAACTCACCTCCATCCTTCCAGCCTTGTAGTATAAAGTCTCTGAGAAGTTTTATGGTAAATGATTCTATATGATTTTATTGAATCCAGTGTTTTCAAACTTACTTGACTACAAACTTTTTTCATGTAATACACTTTTAAAGCTTATGAAACTCGTAAAAAACACTTCCACACAAAAAAATAAGTGAGGTATGTTATTTAGCTTGATTTAGCCATTCCACAATGTATACATAATAAGAGTTAATAATTTATAGCCAACCTTAATTATGCAAACAATTCCTAGGAAAACCTATCACCCATATAAACAGTTTCCATGTTCAGTCTTATATTCAATACTGAATACTTCCTGTCATAATTCCAACCAAATCCATGAAATAACTGCAAATGTCATAAGCGTGTTGTTTTTTGTTCAGTCCATAGATGTTCAATAACTGTTGAAAAATATCAACCTTATAATGGTGAATGCAGGGGAGAATATTGATCATGGAAGAATGGGCTTTTTAAAAATACAAATACCTGGGATCACCTTCAATCTGCTAAACTGAACATAATCTCTAAGAGTGAGGCCAAGCCACGGGTATTTTACAAAAACTCCCCAGGGGATTCTGATACAAACCAGTGGTTTAAAAGCTACTCCTTATACCTAGAGTGGTCAAGTTCATAGAGACAGAAAGTAGAATGGTGGTTGCCAGGGGTTGAGGGTAGGCGGTAAGGGGTACAGAATTGTTTAATGGCTACAGAGTTTCAGTTTTGCAAGATGAAGAGTTCTGGAGATGGATGGTGGTCCATTACATGACAATGTGAATGTACTTAACACTACTGAACTGTACATTTAAAAATGGTTAAGATGGTAAATTTTATGTTATGTATTTCATCACAATTTTTAAAAAGCCATTCCTTTTTAATGGCTTGATAATATTTTAACCTTTAGAAAATTCTTCCACTTTCATGAAAACTTAGTTGGAATTATATTAATTTAACATTTATGAGGTACCCATAAATTGCATACAATTACATCAAAAAACAGTTTATACCTCCAAAAAGAAGAGGACAGTAAGTACTTGAAAGAGTGAATTAATTTTTCTCACAGTCTGAATTTCATTCCATTCATTTGCTACAAAATATGTTCTCCATATGCTTACAGGAACAGTGGCACTCCGTACGCCACCCTCACCTGATCAGGGAGATAAAATGAGTAAAAGAGTTTCACCTTTTTTGTTCTGCAAAGGTAGCAAAAGAATTTTGGTACAAAAGTTTATTTTAGTTACCTTCAACAGCTTTAAGAACCTTTCCTTTAGGTCGCTCCCAATCAATAAAGAATATATCTATGGTAATCTGGCAAATGAGTTTATGCAAAAATTGCAGTGCCTGAGAATGACATAATAAAACAGCTGAAAAGTAACAGTATAAAGCCTGCTTATGGAATCAATATTGATTCTTTAAGAAACATACTATAATCACAAGAACATATAATTTTTACAAGTGAATTCACATGAAGTCATAATATCTTTAGGAGGTCATTAGAAGCGCATCAAATAATGTAGAATTATCAAATTCACAGAGTTTTCCTATAAATATTAATTTACGTTACCTTTCTCTTTCTTTAAAATAGTGATACAAAAAAAGGAAATAGCCTAGTTCCTCCTCA
Source organism: Lepilemur ruficaudatus (assembly GCA_963574885.1). Lineage (NCBI taxonomy): Eukaryota > Metazoa > Chordata > Mammalia > Primates > Lepilemuridae > Lepilemur > Lepilemur ruficaudatus. Next base: position 94,829 of record CAUYRT010080099.1, on the reverse strand, counting down.
TATAGGGGCCTTTGCATAATTAACTCTCTTTTCCAGGGTTTCTAGAAGCATACTTTGCTTTGTAGATCATCTGACTTCTTTGTAAATAAAGATATTTTTCAGCAATCATTTTCTTGTCCTAATTAAAGTTTTAGAATGCTCTTACTGTCTTTTTTTCTATCTCTGGTATTGAGACTTCTGATCTTTAAAAAATGTGTTGTTGAAACACAGCTTTCTCATTTATGGAAGCAAATGTTTAAACTGAAGCATTCTTTCTAGTAGATACATTATTGATCAAAGGATAAAAATCTAAGTATGGGATGATACCTCACCTCAAGGAGCTCCTAGTTCAGTGGGAAAGCAGATGCCTAATTAATCACAGTACAATGGGATGAGAACCACCAAAGAGGCCTGTAAAGGGCTTCTTGTACATGGATGGAGGACACTGAAGGTAGGGAGGGGTGACCATAGGAAGAAAGGAGGAAAGGAATATGGAGACAGGGAAAAAAACTTCTAAGATTTCAGCACTTTATCCAGGATGGTATCTTTCACCCTTGATTAACAGAGACAAAATTCATGCCTATAGGTATTTCGTCCCATTGTGAATATATCATCAGACTTTAAGGAACAAAGTTATACACTAAAATATTTATCAAATTAGCCATAACTTACATTAATCCAAACATATTTATGGCTTCTTCGAAAAATTATTTAAGGTAGATTTTCAGAATGAGCTATTTACTATAAATAAAGGTAGATTTCCTATGCAAAATAAAATAAAATAAAATAATTTACACCTTCTTTCAAAATTAAGGTAAATTTTACACCAAAATTTTTTAGAAAATATTTTAATTTTAAGGACTTACTAATTTATTAGCAGGACTTTTAAATTCAGTAACCTGTCTTTTGAAACTTACCTTCAGAGCAAAAGCACATCCCACGTAAGTAACAAAACGTTCTTCTTGAACTGTCATTGGTAGCAAAACAGAGACAGATGTCTGTGCCTATAATAAAAATTACTTGGTTAAATATGATCACACAAGGGTTTTGTGGGCTTTTTTGGTTTTTGTTTCTTTTTTTAGAGATGGGGTATCACCATGTTGCCCAAGCTGGACTCAAACCTGGATTCAAGAAATCCTTTGGCCTCAGCCTCCCAAGTAGAACAAGGTTTTCACTGAGCACAATTTAGAAAGCATAAAAGAGGAAGACAGTGATGCACTCAATAAGCTCAGCACACTCAGGTGAGGTTAGCACCTGGCTCAATACTTTCTTTTTTTTTTTTTAAGAGACGGGATCTCACTCTGTCACCCAGGCTGGAGTGCAGTGGCACAATCATAGCTCACTGTAAATTCGAACGTCTGGGTTCAGGCAACCTTCCTATCTCAGCCTCCTAAGAAGCTAGGACTACAGGCATGTGCCACCACATCCATCTAATCTTTTTATATTTTGTAGAGATGAGGTCTCGCTATGTTGCCCAGGCTGATATTGAACTCGTGGCCTCAAGCAATCCTCCTACCATAGCCTCCCAAAGTGCTGGGATTACAGGCAAGAGTCACCATGCCCAGATCAATACTCTTGATCAGAAATGCTCCCAAATAAAAATAGTTCCTTTATAAAGAGAGCTTACTAGTTATATAGATATTGGTATTTAGGGTAAATTCAGAAACTCACTCACTTTGAAGAAAATAAGCCAATAAAGACCTGTTCCCACAGTGATGATAAAGAAAACATTGGCAAGATCACCAGCATAGTACACCAAGAATTTCATAACTGTCTGCAATTAAAAAAAAAGAATTATAGCTGTTATAGACTCTATGACCACTTTTAGTAACACTATCACTTTTATATATCATCCACCCAGTTTCTCAAGCCTGAAGTCTTGTTTCATGTATCCATGTATCATCCAGTTATAAAGACCAACTGAGTCTCCCTGCTAGATACTTTTTGGATCCTTATCTTTCAGTCCATTTTCAGTACTCCATGTCATTTTCAATCCTTCTCACCGTCTAAGAAAGTTGAACTGCTTTGTAATTTTCTCTTAGTTGGAAACCCTCCACTCTAATCTCTCCTCTACACTACACTTTTCTAAAGTGTAAATTGGACTGTGTCACTCCACTTCTTAAAAATGTACAAATCCTCACTAACATCTAAGTTCCTGACCCACAAGGTCCTTTACAACATAGACCAAAATTAACTTTTTAGCCTCATCTGCCAGTTCTAGCCACTTAATCAATGATTAACTACTCCACACTTTCATCTTAAATACTTCATGGAATAAAATGGGCATTGTTTTAATCAAATATTCTTCCTTTCCTCTCTCTAGCAAACTCTCTTGAGGCTCTGAGGGCACAGACCATGTCTATCTTTCCTGACTACCACACCCCCAGTGTCTAGTAGAGTGCCAGGCACTTAGACAGTAGGGCCTCAGTGACTACTGTGGAATCAACAGATAACCCAGCTTAAAGTACACTTCTCTAGGAAGCCTTTCTTGACTATCTCAAATAGTAAGTCAAGGCCCCCTGCTCTGATTCCTTAGCACATTGACTTTGGAATCAGGAAGATACCCTGGTTAAACAAGTTACTATGTAGCCTTTCTTACGTTCTTCATCAGCAAACTGAAATACCTATTACAGAGCTGTTGTAAAAATTAAATGAGTAGAAAATTTAACCCCTGCTTCAATTTCATCATGTGTAAAATGGGAATAATAATAATACCTAACTTTATAGAGCTATTGTGAGGATTAAATGAATTATATACGTGTAAAGATTTAAAAAGTGCCTGGCACATAGTAAGTATGCAATAAATGTTAGATAAAAAATGAAAACATTTTAGGTGGAAACTAAACTCTAAGCACAGATTTTTATTTTTTGCTAATGTTGTATGTACCTGATATTAAACAATAGATGATCAATAAAAGACTCTGGAAGTAAAAAAATAAATAAAAATTAAAATTAAAAAAAATGTTTAAAGATTAAATGAAAGACAAAATTATAAAGTTAATAGAATTAAAATGTGGAATATCTTTGCGATCTTGATATAGGGAAGGTTTTCCTAAACAAGATCCTAAAAGTTATATACCGTAACATGAAAAAAAAATTCAGATGCTACCACATCAAAATTAAAAGTTCCCTTAAACAAAGAACTACATGGATAAAAATAACAGATGAGTCATATATTTGGGCATACATTTCAACATCAGAAACCAGAAAGAGTTTAACATTTTAAAAATACAAAAAACTCCTTCAAATAAATAAGAAAAACTAGAAATCCAATAGAAAAATAGGCAAGGGATATAATAAACAGGCAGTTCACAGAAGGTGAAATCCAAACAATTAAAAAATATATGAAGAGTAGTCAGAGAAATTAAAATGAAATCAACAATGACATACCACATATAACAATGATATGTACCATTAGATTGGCAAAAAATATAAAGGTTGAAAAAATATCAAGTGTTGGCGAAGACATACAGAAACAGGAACAGCACTGTTGGTGGCACTGGGGGAAGAAAATGAGGTGTGCATATGTCCTATGACCCAACAATACCTATTCTAATTACATACCCCATAAAAATTCAAGGCAACTTTCTTATTCATCCTCTAGCAGTATCTTATGAGAAAGATCCAGAATAGTCAAAAGACAAAAATATTCTTTAAAAAGCCCTGAAAACATACCTGTAAATCAATCATGGGACTCCCAATGCGCCTCTTCCATGCTGCTGTCTTCAAAAGGGCTGCTAAAACAGCTAGCCCACCCAACACACCCAAAGCAATCTTAAAGAAAAAAAGAACATTTTAGAATTTATGTAATTTTTCTCATCAATGTTCAAAAACACTATAAATAGAAAGTAAGGACATGCTCAAAAAATGGTGGGGAGGCATGTTGAAAGGACACAGGAGCCAAGTTGGAGGAACTTCCAATGGCCAAATCTGGGGCAATTTGAGCAAGAAAATAAATAGTAATGGATTATAATCACTAGAATAAAATAAATATCCATGAGTTCACACTGATTTAAATAAATAATTGAATAAATAAATTACTATGGGCAAAGAAAGAGTTCCTCTTTACAGTAGAGTTTCAATTAATAAATATAGAATGAATGAGAGAAATAGAAAATCACCATAAGGGAAATATCTCAGTAATAATTTTTGCAGGCAAGAGTCATCAATGGATGCTAAAATTAGAGGGCAAAAGAATGATGAAAAGCAGGATATCTGCATAATTTCAAAGTATCTCCCCATGAGATATTTATTAATTACAAATGGAAAAATATAGTAGAGAACTCTGTAGACACCATCTTAGCCATCTGATAAAAGTTAACATCAGCAGTAATAAGACACACTGACATCATGTACCTCCTGATACAACGCACTAAAAAGGGTACAACGTCACTTCTGTGGTATCTTTTCCAAAACCATACGAACTCAATTTATGGAAAAATACCAGACAAACCCAAATTGAGGGACAAAATAATTGACCAGTACTCTTCAAAAGCGTCAGGGTCATGAAAGACAAAGACAGACAGAGAAACTGTCATAGACTGGAAGACACTAAGGAAACATGACAGCTAAAAGCAATATGGAACCCTGGATTGGTTCTTGAAACAGAAAAAGGATAGTGAAAAAAACCTGTGAAATTGAAATAGTATGTAGATTAGTTAATAGGACTATAGCAATATTAATTTCCTGTTTATGATCATTATAGTAAGGTTACGTAAGATGGTAACATTAAGAGAGGTTGAGGGAAAGGTATATGGCAAATCTATTTTGACAACTTTCCTATACATCTGAAATCATTATTTTTTTAATTAAAAATATAATGTAAATATTTTTAACGGGTTAAAATAAACTCACATCTGTCTGAACATGTGCTTCTCCTTGATTCATTTCATATTTGACTGAGAAAGAAACCTGATATTTAAAAGAAAACAAATTAGCCATACTGAAATTGTACAACACAAACTTACTTTTATTATAAAAATACATTTGTAGCTGGATTTTTACCATAAATGCTATATTTTTTAACTATAAATATTAGAGTTGACTCTTACACATAAATAGATATACTATTGAAAATTATTTGTGTGCTTTATCTCTTTTGAACACATATTAAAAGAAGGGTTCATGAAGGCTAAGTTAGGTTCATTAATAGTAGTTGAAGCCAAACTAACCATATTTCATTTTCTAATAGGTTTCTGTAACTGAAGAAAGTGACTAAACTTATGTATCAAGAATTTTAGGGTTGGGCATGGTAGCTCAGGCCTGTGATCTCAGCACTCTCATGTCTCTCACAATCCTCTATTTGTTATTTTCCAATTTGTCAAGACTTAATTTGGAATATTTTAGACAAGAATAATATTTAAAGAAAACACCCAGAAGTGTTTTTATATTAAAATAAATATACTCTTGGTTGCTTATGAATATCACTCCAGAAACTTTTAAGCCAGCAACCTTTTGTTGTTACCCAGCATGCTTCTGGGTTTTCTTCTCCTCGCATTATACACAAGCTCAGTCAATAGAAACTAATTTTAACATTGGATTAGGTAATAAAAATGAGAATGGGAAATCTTTAAGAGAGAAGTTATACTAGGTGCTTAATTTTGCTTAAAGTTTGAATCCCATAGCAGGTGAGTACAAGTACAAACACAACAGAGAGGCCAAAAGCATTGGATAAAGGAACTAGAATATTAAAATTCAGAAAAGTAAAATAATAGAAATTAAAAGCTATTGGTGAGCTTGAAGGTAAGAAATGCTTATCCCCTACTTCTCATGTTTTTAGAAAAGGAAGGGAATATCTAAGGGATTTCCTTGTAATCTCTGCAAGGAAAAAGTATAGAAGGATTACCTCTGGTTTTTAATCACTATCCCTCTCTCATTTACCCTTCCTCAAAGCAGGGGTGCTTTATCTGACTGGGGAGGTTGAAAAAGGGAACTGAGCATGTATGGCTCAGTCGTTTCCAGGTTCATTCTCTTCGGTACAGCCTGTTTTGGGGATGTACAAGGTTTCTCATTTTCATACATAGGCCCTCCCAGGTAGAAGAGGCCTTCAGTTCTGTAGGTAAGTTTAATTGTGTTGGGGAAGCAATGAGAAGCCTATCTGGCTGCAGGTCCAAACCACACTCTCTAGGTCATGTTAGCACTACTAGTGATAAAGCTGATAAATTTATTAATAATCTTTCTGCCTGTTAAAGTGTATCTCTACCAAGTAGGCTATAGATTGGTGAGCACATATATGCCCTTGTAAAGTCTGAGTTCCCAGTTTAATTAGGCAAAGGGACAAAATCTTAACAGAAGCAAGGTAGTCCAAAAGGACAGGAGCAGATGGTGTACATCTCATATCCCAGGACCCCTAACAAGGATGCTTAACTGCTGGTGATGCTTCTACTGAAAATTTAATTCATTCTTGCTTAGGATCCACCGGAACTCACTTCTTACCATTGTTATTAAAAAATAATTAAGACGACAAAATAAAGAGAAAGATTTATTTAAAACTTAAAAAAAGATAAACTGTCTTTTGATCATAATATAAACTGCATCAGTATTATGCTGTATTTATACACATAAGGGCACTGACTAGTAAAGAACTCACCTCCACAGACTGGCTCTTGGGATCTTTGATATCAATGTCACGGTAGGCAATAGTGATTAAGGGAGGGTAGATGTTTCCATTTTTTGTGTTAGGTACAAGGTTGATGCTATTTAAAAGAAAATACATTTAAAGTGATAAGTATATCTAAGCCCTTGAACATACATTTAGTTTACCACTTCTTTTGAATTTAGTATGAATTACCCTGATGATCTCAGAACCAACCAGTTAAGAACTAGGGAAAGCTAAACATAATCTAATGATAACAACACAAGTTATCTTAAGCAGTCAAAACTTTAATATTAAAATATACCCTCTGAGATAAATTAGAAACTCTTTTAATTCAGGCCCTATGAAGTTTACAAGTGAAATCACTGAAGCACTCAAACCATCTTTGAGTAATAATCAAAACTGCAGTGCTACATGAAGCTTAAAGAAAGGCAGATAAAATCTTGATTTTCAAAGGGAAAGATAAATTCTTAACAAAATGTATCAGATATAATATTGTTTATGGCACATAGTGAAGTACATTTTGCCAAAATCAACGCATTAATACCATATAGTTTGTGGACTCAAAAAGGAAAGTGCCAATCACTAGATGCTAATATGGTTTCATCAAGAACGTGTCAAGCCTGAGGAGGTTTGATTTCATTTTTACGAGGGACACCACATTAGCAGACAGAGAGAATACTAAAAACATGGTACATGTGGATTTCTGTAAGATATATGACAAAGTTTCTGTACTGCCTACCTCATACAATTATGAGAATCAAAATGAAATAACAGTGAAAAATGCATAGTTAAGTGCTTCCAAGTATAATATCAATCTAATATAATATAAGATGATGGTGTTGATTTTCATCAGTGTATTCAAGGTACACATCATAAAATATTAGAGTGGGAAAGTCAGTTAAGATCTTAGAGATCCCACTCTAGAAAAGATAGCACGGTATTACCCTAAGGTAGGCTCATAGTTAAGGTATCATAGGAAGAGGAAGGTGTTGATAATTAATCTGGGTAAACCCAGAACAAAAGCCATAAAAGGAAATGAGGACACGGGAGGCCTTATTATTAACAATCATCTGGCAGGCTCTTCCTAAAACACCAATTCCAGCTCACTGGTATTCACCTTTCTATACCTCTCAACCCATTCTAATTCAGCAGCTCTAGAGTGAGGCCTAGAATGCGAATTTTGAGCAAATTCCTCACACTCTTCTGATATAAATCCCCCCTTGGCCCTTCACTTTTATTGGTCTATGCCAATCTACACAAATAACTAAAAAACCTTATCAACTGTTCCAATTCAGTTGTCTTATAGTTTTCATTTGATAATTACTGGCAAACACTTTCATTACGACATTTTCCCATATACTCCAAGTCATTAGACATTTGTTTACCTCAGTGATATTTGGGTAGCAATTCGAATTACTTTTGGCTGACTTCCTAAGTCATTTTCTCGTCCACTTACTGCATCCACTAAGAAAATGCGCCGAGTCAGAAGCCACATGCCAGAGCTACTGTCTTTTATTATAAAATATAAGAAAAATAAGATGGCATTAAAAAAATACCCACAAATTGTTCAAGACAGCTCTCAAGAAGTTTATTGGACTCATTTAAAACACAAAATTAGTATTTTTTTTTTAGATAAGATGGCTGCAAAAAGTTACTGCTATAAGAATTTTTTTGTTTTTTGTTTTTGAAACGTAGTTTCCTTCCTTCCCTCCCCTTTCTCTTCCTTCTTTCTCTCTCTCTTCTTCTTTTTTTTTTTTTTTTTTTTAGTAAAGATGGGGTCTCGCTCTTGCTCAGGCCTCCAACTCCTGACCTTAAGCAATCCTCCCATCTTGGCCTCCCAGAGCACTAGGATTACAGGCATGAGCCATTGCGCCCAGCCTGTTACAAGAATTTTGATAATGGTCTTCTCCATCTCACTTGAATGCCTTTTGATTGTTTGAACTTTTCATCGATTTGGAAAGCTTTTCTTTACAAATTACCTGAAAAAGCAGGATTTTATAACATGAGTAACAACAAAAAAAACTATCCAAAAAAGCAGATAGAGGACAGCTTGAAGAAAAAGGCCTAATTTACAATTCTACTAATTTTTCTCAGGATATACTCTTAACAACACTATATTTTTTTAGAGGCAGGGTCATACTCTGTCATCCAGACTGGAGTGCAGTGGCTGGGTCATAGCTCACTACAGCCTCAAATTCCTGGGCTCAAGTGATCTTCCCATCTCAGCCTCCTGAGTAGCTAGGACTACAAGCACCACGTGTGGCTAATTTATTTATTTATTTATTTTTGTGGAGATGGGGTCTCATTATGTCGCCTAGGCTGTTCTCAAACTCCTGGCCTCAAGCAATCCTCTTGCCTCAGCCTCACAAATGCTAGGATTAGAGGCCTAATTTCTTAACAATATGCCTGATAAAAAAAATTAGTAAAAATTTCTAAGTACATTAGCAATTTATTGTTTTACTTTCTGGCATGCCGTATAAAATCATACAATAAGAGAGAATTCATGATCCTCCTTATAATCAATGGTTTATTTAATTATCATGTTGTTTGACTTGTTTGACTTCAGCACAGATGTATGGATGTCTTACCTTGGTTCACAAATCTTTTATTATGTTGAAGATTTAGGTTTAACACAGGCACAGCCCAAATATATTGGTGCTGGTTTTCATCAGTATATTCAAGGTACACATCATAAAATATAGGAGTGGGAAAGTCAGTTAAGATCTTAGAAATAGGAATCTCACACTGGAAAATAAAATTAAAAACAAAAACATCACAATTTAAAATTAGAAAGTATATTTATTATCTTTAAATGAGTGTTTTTTAATTGTACAAAATAAAATATCTTTAAACTATCTAGTTTATATGCATTTCCACATATCTTCCAAAATATGAAGACTGCAAATATGATTCTTTTATAAGGGCCAAAAAAGCTAATAGTAAAGAACTGCTTTGTTCTTGACCTACAACCCAGATGGAGAAGGTATGACTTCATTCTCAATATTAAGTGCACATCAGTGAAAATGTTTAAAAACTACTGTCCTATGGGATAAACTCCCAATTCTTTCTCCTGATATACAATGATGTCTATGATCTGGCTTCCTCTAACAGAGCCAGGCTTATCTTCCAGTGCTCCCTACCAGTCTATGGTGGTCCATTCATACTAATCTACTTGTAGTTCCTAAATACACCATGCTATTCTATGTCACTCTGACATTGAAAACGTGGTTTCTGTGTAATGTTCCCTTCCCAACTGTGTTCTCCTGGCAAACTCATATTCATTATACAAACCCAAGTGTTACTCTGTGAAGTCTTTCTGTAATTCCACAGGAACTGGTATCTTGTATATACCTATAGAATAACATATAACATTCTTTACAATTCTTTGTCTATGTAGTTTTGCCTACTAGGCTATGAACTACTTGAGAGGCAGCCAGGTTCAATGGAATAACCATGGTTTTTAAACCTAATAGAACGTTGGCTCCATAATTTATTTGATGCATGACTTTGAGTAGATTACCTAATCTTACTGGATATAATTTCCTCACCTGTGAAGCACAGATAGTATGTATCTCACATAGTTATTTTATGGATCAAATGGGATAACAATGATAAAATGCTGAGTACACAGCACCAGGTATTTAATAAACATTACTCCTCTTGGCTCATGTTAGATTCACAATATCATTTATTTATTTTTTTAAAAGTAACATATAAGTGATTTCTGACAAACTACGTAAATTTATGTTCATGCTAGAAAATTTGGAAAATACAAAAAAGAAAACAAAAAATTATCTCTGATCCCACTATCCAGAGATAACCACTGTTAAAAATGTTTGTTGTCTTCCAATCTGTTTTCCGTAATGGTATTTTTTATTGTGCTTTTGTTCTATGGTGTGTGTATAAATACATTTTTCTCAGGAAGCATTTTTATGGACTCCTGAATGTCTTTCAAATATTTAATGTCTTGTAACATTCTTTTGTACTATACTGTGTTCAAAATGGGTTGCCAAAGTAAAGAAGGTCAGAGCAGGAAGGAGAGAAAAAGTATGAAGGGATAAAAAAAGGAAGCATTTTTATTTGTTATTGGGGGATAGAATGAAAAGGGAGTAATGTTATTATTCATCACAAAAATAAAGTAGTATTTTTACTTTATTCCAAAATGCTCAGACATGGGCATTATTTTTTAAGATTTATGAACCTAGAAGCAGATAAACAATTGACCGTGAAAATTATGTTTAACATTCTAAGATGACAAAGAACTCTCTTCACGATGATTAAATTAAGATTTTCTGTGCCCACGGAAATTATATTAATGAAATTATTCATTACTATTATAACATTTCCAATTTCAAAATTTGCAAATAGTAATCCAATTATTGCTCATGTGATATTTTAAAAAATAAAGCTAAAATATAGACTAATATAGTCCAAACTTACATTTTGTTGATAGGTGGTTCCAAAAGAATAAGCAGCATTTAGCCTTGTCTCTGTGTCTGGACAAAGCTACAGCAAAAGAATACAACTGATAAATATCTCTCACAAATGTCTTCTTTGTTTTTAGTCAAGAGTTCTCAAGCTGTCACATGAACATATGCTCTACATAATACTTATTTCATGTATCAAGGATATAAAAAGCTAAGGGAGCATCTTTGTTATAAATTAAAGTTATAACTTAAAAAGCCGTTTTAAGAAATTCTAATTTAAAGCACCAGAAAAAAATCAGCTGTAGTGTGTAGCTGATGCTCTATTCAAGCAATAATTTAGTCTTTTCCTCTTGTCTTTGTCTCAAGCAAAAATAAGGCTCATTACTAATTCCTTAGGTAGAATCATGCTTACCTGTAAAATACCTCCTTCTAAAGTTTGCCACTTGAGAAAATTGCCTCTTATATCATAGGAAGCAGCAACAAAGTTCAGTTTTGTATTCTGATTAAAGAAAACAAGAATAAAATAATGTCAAATACTCTGAAAGTAATATAATATTCTATATAAAGAAATTTTCACTGTTGACTAATCCTTTCTTTTTCATTGTTGACTGATCTTTTTGTTGAAAAATTAAATTCAACTATCTTTATTTTGAAGCTCAATTAATCTAATTATTCCTATGATTAAATATACCTTAAAAAGCTGGACTGGTTTTTTGCATGAAAATTATTATTTTAGAATTGAGAGGAAGCATTAGTGACAGATAATCTCCTTTCAAACCTGTTAAATGGGGCCTAGGGGCAGAAGAATAATCTTACTTATTCATTCTAGAAGGTCAGAAAGTTAAAGGTGAGAATTTGGACCTGTGAAGTGCTGAGCAACATCATGGAGCCCCAATCCCTTCTTTAAAATATGGAAATTCAGATGGAATTTCAGAAGGAAATTCAGAAAGAGATTGTTCTGCATTTGGTGACGAGAACTACTCTTCCCAACCCCATTAGTACCACTTGCTGCCGTAACCACATAATCCAGAGGTATCAATATACGCAAGTAAGACAGCTAAACTCTATACTGTTTAGTTCCTATAAGCAGCTGCTATTTATATCTAGTTCAAAAACTAAATTTATAAAAATCTAATAAAGCAAGAATTATAACTAGTAACTTTATTACCTTTTAAAATTGTAAATCAAAATGTAGTTATCCTCTAATGATATAGAGACTTGTACCTGGTTTTCCCCTTTAAAACTGAAATTTGTAGGAAGAGGGGTAGTAGTGAGTATTTGAGGTGCTAATCCTAGCTGGTCTCCATAAAACAGCCATGGAAGATTCTGTCTCCTATAAACAATTACAATTGTTTTAATAATGGGAAAGAAATATTTATTAATATTTATGAATAAAACTGCACTGAATTTAGCCAAAATGACATTTCAACAATCAAAATATCCTTACCAAAATGAAATAGAATGAACAGTGCTCAGTGAGGCAGTATTTTCAAAGATAAACTGAAACAGTCGACATGCATCACATGTGGCAGAATCATAAGAATTCATGTTCATCACACACATATTTCCAAGAACTTGGCAAGATGTTAGATTAGCATTCATCTACAAAACAACAATGGCAAAGAAATGTAACATGGACAGACCCGAACAAAAGTTGATACAAAAATTATGCTTTGTTTTAATTTACCTATTCTACTAATTCTTTTTTATTCTTTTGCTTTTTTTTTTTGAGACAGAGTCTCACTCTGTTGCCCGGGCTAGAGTGCCGTGGTGTCAGCCTGGCTCACAGCAACCTCAAACTCCTGGGCTCAAGCAATCCTTCTGCGTCAGCCTCCCGAGTAGCTGGGACTATAGGCATGCACCACCATGCCTGGCTAATTTTTTATGTATCTATTTTTAGTTGTCCAGCTAATTTCTTTCTATTTTTTTAGTAGAGACGGGGTCTCACTCTTGCTCAGGCTGGTCCTGAACTCCAGAGCTCAAGCGATCTGCCCTCCTCGGCCTTCCAGAGTGCTAGGATTACAGGCGTGAACCACCACACCCGGCCTATTCTTTTGCTTTTTAAAACATTTGTTTTTTTACTAGAAAAAAGAAATATTTTCTCTAGCTTAAGTAGAAAAGAAACTTTCTATATGGGAAGAGAAATGAGTACATTTTAATTATAAATTTTCTGCTAAAATATAAAGATAAGCAATTGAAAGAAGAATGAAGTAAAAATGGATAGCATGACATTTTAAAAAAATGTTAAGTAGAATATTTATATTTGAAAGAATAATTTGTTTGTATATTAGATATTACACATAGACGTCTAATCTATTTTGTTTAAGTAATATGCTTTATGAACAACAAAGTAAGATCATTTGTTGAGTTTGCCTCTCAACCTTCTTTTTCAATTTTCCCTCTCAGGCAATTCCATTTTTACAGTTATTCAGGTCAAAATTTTGGAGTGAACTTTTTTCCTTTCCTTCTCATATCCAACTCATCAGTGAATCCTGTTGGCTCAATCTTCAAAGTATAGCCAGAAGCTAAAACCTCTCATTTCCATGGTACCACCTTTGTCTACGGTTTTGCTATCTCTCACTCATATTGCTCTAATATTCTCTAAATGGTTTCCCTGCTTCTGCCCTTAGCCCAACAAATTCTATCCTCCATGCTACAGCAACCCTTTTAAAATCTGAAGTTCCATCATGTCTTCCTTTGCACAAAATCCTTCTACTTCCCTCAGGGTAAGTCCCAGGTCCTCGCCATAGCCACTCCCTACATCCCTGACCTCTCCTCCTCTACACTGTCCCTGCTCACTCTGCTGTACCCAGGCCAGCCTCCTGTCTGTCTCTTGAGCATGAATAAGCCAGTGAACTCGGGCCCTGGGACCTCTGTTCCTGCTGTGGTCTCTGCTTAGAACACTCTTCCCCTAAATATTTACATGGCTCACTCTTACTTCGTTCAGGTCTTTGCTCAAATATCACCTTCTTAGAAATGTCTGTCCTGACCATTCTATATAAAATATTATAGGAACCCCTGCCCTTCTATGTTCTTACTCCAAGTTATTCACCTTCATAGCACTTAGTACAAACTGACATTTATTCAGACTATAACTCCATGAGGGATTCTCTTTTCTGTCTTTTTCTGAAATATCTAATCTGATTTGAGAACTGGGCCTGGCTCATAGCAGGTCATCAATAAACATTTACTAAATGACAGTTTCCCCTAAAACTCAATTTCAGCTAAAAAAGCCTGAAGACCTTCAATCTGTATATACTGAATACCATTTTCTTTATGTATTTTCTTTCAATCCACTGGGAAGAGCTAAGGACATATATCTACTTAGAGAGAAAACTTTTTTATTATCTGGGTAAAAAATGATATCACAATTCTTCAAAATGAAATGAATTATTTTTAAAAATTCAAACTTACCTGACATGCAACTGCTGATGATTGCAAATACTTTGCAAACCATTCTGAAGTTAAGGACATGCCCTGTAAACAAAAAGATGCATTTTAGTTTTAAGTTCAAATGAAGATTCCCTAACCCCACAGTGTTAGGAAGACCTTAATATGCATATTGTTGAACGTAAAATGTCAAACCTTACTTTCTCAATGTTAGTAGAAAAATAGATTCTAACAGGAATGTAAGAGTTAATTCTAACCAATGTCAGTTATTACAAATAGGACTACATTACAATATAACAACACTTGGGCAAAAGATGTAAGCAGACAAAACGTACCTATAGTCTAAAAATACTATATACCCATTTCACTAATACAAAAAATAAAGTGGCGAGAAAAGAAAAGAAAAATATTAATAATCCTGACAGTATTGAGTGGTTAATATTTGCTGATTTAGGATTATTACAAATGCTGTACTAAATTGGCAAGTAATACAAAAATTTTGAGGAATGATTTCAAATCTCCAAAGTGCTGCTTCTCAATGGTGGGTATCACAATCACCTGTGGAACTTTCAAGAAACAGAAAATTCCTGGCTTCGTTCCAAACCAAAATGAATCAGAATCTCCAGATGAGACCAATGCATACATGGGTTTTGAAAGCTGTAGATACAAACCTCTGGCTAAGAACCACTGCTTTAAAACTTATCTGTACATCTTACTAAAATATGAAGCACTGAGAAGCACCATTGAGTAAATCGTCTGGACACAGACAGAAAAGATACAACAAAGTTACATGGAATACAGTACTAGAATGATCAGAGAAATATAAAATAAAATGATGAGGTACTATTTTCATCTCTTCAATAAGCAAAACGTATCATTTTGTAAGAAAAAATATATGCACAGAAGAAGGCTAAAGATCACATATACAAAAACTGGTAAAAATAGAAAGCAATGGTAACAGTACTGGCAAATCTATGTAAAATGGAGCCACATATAATGTTAGTGATAGTGTGAAAGATTGTGCACACACTCTAACCCAGGAATTTAGAAACATGTGGGAAATTTATCTTAAGGCAATAAGCCCTCCAAATGTGAAAACATTTATGTTTATAAAAAGGTTGCCAGCAATATTACTAATAATTGAAAACCTCAATATTCACTGGAAGTACAATTATATAAATTTCAGTCTATAAACAAGAGTGTTTTATAACCATTAAAAATTATAATTATACACATATGAGCCTGGAATATGGTACAGAGAAACCAAGCAAGTGCCTAAAGCCTAATGAAGTCATGTCAAAACAACACAGGAGCTATCTTGAAGGCAAGTGCAAATTTGGTACAACTTAAGCTTCAAAAACAAGAATAACAGTAACAGATTATAATACAATGTATAAACAAAGATTCCATGAGTTTACAATAAGGCTTTAAAAAAAAATGAAAAAGCACAGAGAAAAAAGGATGGTGTTCTTTACAGAAGAGTGCTAGCTAATAAATGTAGAGGGACTACAGAACTGTGAAATCATTAGAAATGATTAGTTGGATAATTGATTAAGGCAAGATTCATTATTGGATGCTAAAATGCATATTTATGTACTCTCACAGTAAACCTGAGACTAATTATTAATCACAGAACCTTTATAAGAGAGAGAAGTGGCAGACACAACACACAAGACCACACAATCAAATTTGGCATCATCAATAACTGGACAACCTGAGATTACGTGCTCCTTGTTGTGATGCAATGGGCTGTATATAACCTCATATAATATTCTTGTAAAAAGATGTTTCACTGAGTCTAAGCATGAAAAAAATAATCAGAAAAATCCAGGGTGGCGGGCGGGGGGATCACAAAAGCAAAGTGAAGCAGGGATCTGTTCTAGGTTAAAGGAGACTACTACTAAAAAGACTAATTGCAATGTGGGATCCTTAATTGGATCCTCAAAAAGGGGAGAGGAATTATAGGAACAATTGGAAAATTTGGATATGAACAGATATCAGATATTTCTATTATATGAATTTTAAATTTCTTGGGTGTGATTTGAGGAATATGCCCTTGTTCTTAGAGATGCAAACTAAAGTATTTGGAGTGAAATGTCATCATGTCTACAATTTATTTTCAAATGGCTCAGGGGAAAAAGATTGTGTGTATGTATGTACGTATTTACATAGAGAGAAAGCAAATGTGACAAAAATATGAAATGTGAAAAAAATTAGTCAAGCTAGGTGAAAGATATATGCATAGTCACTGTCTTACTCTTTCAACTTTTCTGCAATTTTGAAATTTTTCAAAATAAAAGCAGGAAAAACTGAAAAAACAAGATGCTAGTTCACTATTAATGTATTTAGGGAAAGGGAATGGGAAGATACTAACCCATATATATGAAAATTCTTTACTGATTGACAGGTATATTCCTAGAATAGGATTGGATGCCTTTGTTATAAAATTATACAAAACTAATTATGTTCCAATTTTGCTTCCCAAGAAAACTTCTGACCTTAACGTTCAAAGTAGACTTTTCCAATTAGAAAGAGTACACGTTATGGAGTCAATACAAGTATTTCAGTCTGACTGGCAATTATAGTCTCAACATAAACAAATAAACATGCACTCTGGTTTATCAAATTAATCTAATCTCTTCTGAGTTTAATTACTTTAAACAAGCTTCTTAAAACCTGATAGACCTAAAAGTACACAGATAAAAATTGACTTTCTACAACTGCCACATTGAGCACATTGAGGACCAGGCAAGGGTAGTCATATCATCTTAACTAGATCTTTTAAATGTTTTTATTATTATTACGGATACATAATAGTTGCATATCTTTATAGAGTACATGTGATGTTTTGATACAGGCATACAATGTGAATTAATCAAATCAGGGTAACTGGGGTACCCATTACCTCAGGCATTTATCAATTCTTTGTGTTAGGAACATTCCAATTCCACTCTTTTAGTTATTTTAAAGTATACCCTAACTTACTGTTGATTATAGTCACATTTCTGTGCTATCAAATATTGCTCATTCTATTTAATTGTCTAACTATATTTTTGCACTCATTAATCATTCCCTCTTTATTCCCCGCCCCACCCGATACCCTTTCCAGCCTCTGGTAACCCTCATTCCACTCTCTGTCTCCATGAGATCAGTTGTTTTTAATATTTACCTCCCACATGTGAGTAAGAATGTGTGAGATTTTGTCTTTTTGTGCTTGGCTTATTTCACTTAACATAATACTCTCCAGTTCCATTCATATCATTGTAAATGGCAGGATTTCATTCTTTTTGTGGCTATATAATATTCCATTGTGTATATGTATGACAATTTCTTCATCTATTCATCCATTGATGGATACATAGGTTGATTCCATATCTTGGCTATTGTGAATATTGCTGCAATAAACATGGGAGTGCAGATATCTTTTTGATATACTGAATTCCCATTCTTTGCATATATACACATCAGTGGGGCTGCTGGATCTTATAGTTCTATTTTTGGTTTTTGGAGACACCTCCAACTGTTTTCCACAGTGGCGGTTGCACTAATTTACATTCCCACCAACAGTGTACAAGGGTATCCCTTTCCCCACAACCTTATCAGCATTTGTTATTGACTTTTTGATAAAAGCCATTTTTAACTAGGGTGAGATGATATCTCATTGTAGTTTTGATCTGCATTTCTCTGATGACTAATGATGTTGAGCATTTTTTCATTTACCTGTTGGCCATCTGTATGTCTTTTTGTTTTTTTCATTCCTACATTCTTGCTGAATTGTATGTCTTCTTTGTAGAAATGTCTATTCAGATCATTTGCCCATTTTTAATTGGATTATTTGATTTTTTTCTTATTAGGTTGTTAGAGCTCCTTATGTATTTTAGCTATTAATCCCTTGCCAGATGGATAGTTTATAAATATTTTCTCTCATATTGTGGTTTGTCTCTTCATTTTGTTGATTATTTCCTTTGCTGTGCAGAAGCAGAAGCTTTTTAGTTTGATGTGATCCCATTTGTCCAATTTTGCTTTGGTTGCTTGTGCTTTGCGGGTATTACTTAACAAGTCCTTGCCCAGACCAATGTCCTGAGGGGTTTCTTCAATGTTTTCTTTTAGTAATGTCACAGTTTCAGGCCTTAGATTTAAATCTTTAATCCATTTTGATTTGATTTTTGTATATGGTGAGAGATAAGGATCTAGTTTCATTCTTCTGCATATGGATATCCAGTTTTCCCAGTATCATTATGAAGACTGTTCTTTCCCTACTGCATAGTTCTTGGCACCTTTGTTGTAGATAAGTTCACTATAGATGTGTGGATTTATTTCTGGGTTCTCTATTCTGTTCCATTGGTTTATGTGTCTGTTTTTATGCCAGTACCATGCTGTTTTGGTTACTACAGCTCTGCAGTATAATTTGAAGTCAGGTAATGTGATTCCTCCAGTTTTGTTCTTTTTGTTCAGGACGGCTGTCGCAATTCTGAGTCTTTTGTGGTTCCATATAAACTTTAGAATTATTTTTTCTATTTCTGTGAAGAATGTCATTGATATTTTGATATGATTGCATTGAATCTGTAGATTGCTTTGGGTAGTGTGGACATTTAAACAAAATTGATTCTTCCAATCCATGAGCATGGAATATCTTTCTATTAATTAATATTTGTGTCCTCTTGAAGTTCTTTCATTAATGGTTAATTAGACTTTGTTGACATGTTTTATACACTGGCTACACAGAACTAGCAGTTATTACATGACTTAAAACAAGGAATTCTAAACTTGTCCTTTGGAAAGTATCAATGTTCTGGACTGCTATGTTTAAATGAAATATATTAACTGAATCAGATTAACTTTAAGAATGGAATAGCCCTTCCCTGCCACCTTCTCTTCCTGTCAAAGAAGTTTATGATGGGTCTACTGCATAGTGGTGTGTCAGAGGAAGGATGAAGTGGAGGTGGAAGAGACAGTGACATGGTTAGAAGATTGGTTACATTGAGCAAATGAGCAAATTGAGGATAATGAGCCCTAGATTTCTTACTATTAGAGAAAATATTTAAAAGGGGAAAGGCTAGAAAGAACTCTCAGGAACTGCTTTGTAACTGAAAGCATCAGTATGAACTCATTTATTTTAGTATGTATATACATAGAAATAGTTATAGATATATGTATGTGCATAAATATGTGAATATATTTCCTAGCTTTGTCTGCTGAGAGGGCATACTAAGTGTGGTAATCTTGGTTTATAAATGTTATCCTGCAAAGCTTCTTAGAGAAATGGCTGATTCCAGGGCTGAGGCAGGAAAAGTATAAGATGAGCCCAGAAATCTTGTGCCACAAAGTAAGGAAATGCTCAAAGAATGATGGGGACATATCAAAAAAAAAAAAAAAACACAACAGGCACCAACTTCAAGGAACCTCTACTGGCCCAATCTAGAACTATTTAAGCATCAAAACAAATAATGAATGTACTGGATTATAACCGGTTGAATAAAATAGGAACCCACAAGTCCATACTGATATTAATAAACAAAAAAGTAAATATACAAATGGGGGAGAAGGCAAAGCTCTTCCTTACAATGGAATGTCAATAAATGTGGAAGAAATCAAATATGGATAGAAATCAAAAATTAACCTTTGGCAACCAAAACACAATAGTCGTTGATAAAAACAAGCATCATCAATGGAGACCAAAGCTATAAGGGTGAGGAAGAGGAAGTGTAATCTTAGAAATATTCCTGACAAAATACTGATCAATTACAAATGGAAAACTATAACTTTATGGTAGTCATGGTGTCTTTAGGGCAGGTGGTCAAGGTTAACATTATCAGTGGTGGGCCAGGTGACACTATGTACCCCTGATGTGATGCAATGTACTGAAAAGAGCACAACTTTTTTTGTGTGTGGCTTTCTGCCAAGCCCATACAGAGTATGAGGAAAGACTGGACGGAGCCAGGCTAAGGGTCATCTTATACATGGATGGTAAGTCCTGTAATCTTCAAAACTGTTGCATTCATGAAAGACAGGGAAACTGAGGACCTGTTCCAGACTGAAGGAGACTAAAGGAACAAGACCTCTAAATGATTGGCAATCTCACCAGATAGGAAAAAGAGAGATCATTGGGACTTTTGGCAAAATTATTTCAACTTAAATTATTTAAAAAGGGAAAAAGAATTGATAATCAGATATAGACATTCACTACAACCTAAGACTGGGGAAGAGTGCCCCAGAAGACATGCATCTTGTTATAGATGAGCCAATTTTGGATGATCTCAGAGCTCCCTATTTATATCTCTGTTTTAGCATTTATTTTGTTGTCTGGCAACAATTTGGTACTTGCCTCTCACCCTCAAAAGATAGCGGAAGAGAGGAATTTTTGCCTTATTCATCAAGATCCCAGATTCCACTCTCATCATTGCTATCCTCACAGCCCTCCTAATCACTCCTACTTATTCAATGATGACATTAACAACCAGATCACAGTGTCTGAACCAGGTTCTGCTGGCATATGGGTATCTTCAATGTTCATTAACTAACTGCTACTCTAACTCCTGAGTCATCTAACTCCTATTCTCTTGGATTCGTGACCATTTACTTCCCATTTTATACCCTGGAACATGTTAACACCAACGTCTTCTGCAAAAGCTCTAACTTTAGGCCTCAGTGCTCTCATCTATAAAATAAGGAACAAGGAACCTGGCAAGATAAGAATAATCCTGATTTCTCCAATGCTTACCATGCACAGGCACTCCTACATAGGTATTATTGTTATGTTTACTTTACAGACAATAAACTGAAGTTTTAAAAAGTTAAGAAACCTCCCCAAGGTCTAAGGATACAAAACTAATGACTGGTAAATCCAGGGTTCAAATCTAGAGTTAGGAAACAGGCCGCACATCACTGTCTGAGCTCAGCCTCCCCTATTGCACCACCCCACCCCGACCCCGTCTGTGGAAAAATTGTCTTCCATGAAACTTAGGAACCAGGCCACACAGCATTTGGTGAGCAGCAGGCCACTGAGTGAAGCTTCATCTGTATTTATAGCTGCTCCCCGTTGCCTGCATCACTGCCTGAGCTTCGCCTCCCTCTACCCCCACCCCACTCCATCCCACCCCACCCCTGCGGAAAAACTGTCTTCCATGAAACCGGTCCCTGGTGCCAAAAAGGTTGGAGACTGCTACTTTATAAGTCCTGTATGGGGCATTTCTAGCTTAAACATCCTGTAGATCACTAAAAAAGGCATAAGCTAAGGTACAGACTGAGTACTATACTTATTAATTATAATGATGAATTGTTAATGTTTCTTACAGTGACAATTTTTTCTATTTTAAAGTGATTTATACAAAAATGTTTCTCAGGTTAGTCTGAAATGAATTACTAAAGGAAGAAATGTAGAAAGTTCCTTAACAATAGAACAAAAATTGAAACATACTCACAAGCTCTCCATAACGTGCAGTTGAAATTCTACATGGAAGAAAATTCCCTGTGTTGCTGAAACATAATCCCCCTGTCTTCATAAATAAAAAAGGGAAAAAATACCTAGGTTATGAAAAGTTATAAGCAATTGAATTTATAAATATATACTTTATCAATTTGATTAGCCTTACTAAAATATTAGGTTCAGAACATGCACAGGACTTGCTGGTATTAATGAATGTTGGTTCACATCGGATGCACCTGTTCAACATAGTAAAAATAATTTTTGAAATGTTAATAAATTATACTAAATCTAACAGAGTAATAAAAAACTTGTCTTCATAAAATGATGGGTCAGAATAGGTTTGTTCATTCAGCTAAGCAATTACTTAAATAATTAAACAAATTTTAAATATTAACACTGATTTGAATACTTTTATACTACTCTGTGTTACAAGGCAAATTGTAAGGAAATAAATCTAACCAATAATAGAAGAGTATTTTTTAACTACATGGAATATATAGAACGAATAATACTGAATAACAAAGATGGTTAAGTCGCTCAACTAGCAAAAGAGCCCAACAAATTCATATAAATGAAGCCCAATTTTTACAAGTAATTATATCAAATATACTTTCTTTATTTTATCTGCCACCATGCAAAAAAGGCAGCATAAGCTGAAAAGACACTTATATCGAGCTCCTCATCAAACCTATAACCAACACTTAAATAAAATCTATTTATCATCTTAGGAAAGAAAATATTTTATACCTTCCATTAATGAATGAGATAGACGGAGGGAGGGCACTAGACTAGTGGATACTGATGAATGAATAAATATATGGGTATTCATTACTTGCAAGATACAGCAGGTAGAAGTGGAGCCAGGGCATGACATAAAACTCAGACTAGGCTTGGGGAAGCATTAGAGGGACAAACTTGGGACTCAGCCCGGTAGTCAGTATTACAATGCTATAACTCAGGTAAGTCTGAGAGAAAAGATGCTCCAACACTAAGCAACCCCAGGAGAAGCTGCTTGATTATTTTCTATATTAAACTTGGGAACTAACAAGAAAACTGTGCTTAGAGGGAAGTCATCATGTAGGCCTCTAAGAAAATTGAAGAAGCTGAAATAGGTATATGTTTAAGTTAGAGGTGTGTAGGGAGAGGTATGTGTTTGTGTGCCGGTGTGCACAAACACATGTATGAAGAGGGAACAGGAAGCAATAGAAAACAGGACTATAAATCAGGGTATTTGGGTTAGTATAATTATTATTTTACCTTTTAATGTTTTTCTATATAACATTATATTAATAATACATAAAGGCTTTAACATAGTACTTGGCACATATTATAAAACAAAAATAGCTACCTTTTACTGAGTGGTTACCATGTAGCACCATGCTGAGAAGTTTACATATTTATTTCTGAGCCATTGCAGCCTATGAAGTGGGTGGTATATTCCTATTCTACAGACAAGGGACTGTGACTTATTGAGCTACCAAAGTCAAACAACTAATAAACTGAACCCACATTTGAACCCTATTCTGTCTCACACTCTAGGCTTCAGCTTCTTTGTCTGTTAATGTCTACTTCTATCCTTCTTTGGGTTATTGTAAGGTGCCAGTGATAGGATAGGAAAATACTTTTTAACAGTACAGATTACACATAAATATAAGATGATATAAATGAAGTCAGCCCCTACCACATTGCTTACCTGTTTCCTAAAGCATTTGGTACTGTAAAAGAGCCTTCCTTTTCATTACAGAGCTCACAAGTTGCTTCGGACAACAACACCCCATTAACATCTCTTTCCACTAAACAATTTTGAAACAAAATTAAGATATAACTCATAGTGAATGTATATTTTCTATATGTTTAGAAAATATTTAACAAAACCTACTTATAACTATTACGCTAATAATTATCAAAACACCCTTTTTGCAGTAAAGGTATGTCAAGTATCTCCATAATAAAGTATAGAAAAGTGAAACCTTCCCTATTCCCACATAATAAAATACAGAAACTAATTGTCTAAGTCATCATAATAATAAATCAACATTTTTTTCCTTAAAAATTACCTATATGTTCCTGTCACACTGGGATGGGGAAGTAGTTTCATAGATCACTGATAATTTTCAGTAATTTAGAGGGCTTTTAGTAGTATTTATTAAAGTTTTAAATTTATATATGCCAAAATGCTACAACTTCATTTGTAGATACCTAACCTACAGAAACACTTGTAAATGTGTATAAGGACATTCACCAAAGCATTATTTATTAGAAAACAAGCTGAATATCTAAAATAGCAGAATGGTAGTATATATATGCTATGAAATACTATGGAAAAGATGAAGAAGAATCAGGTAGATATAACAAATCATACCATTAACTGAAAAAAGTATGCTATAGAGCAGTATCTGTGGTATAAACCTTTTTTTTTTATTTTTAGTTTTACAGACAGGGTCTCATTCTGTTGTTGCCCAGGCTAGAGTACAGTGACATTATCATAGCTCACCACAACCCCAAAATCCCAGGTTCAAGCAATCCTCCTGCTTCAGCCTCCCAAGTAACTGGGACTATAGGTATGTGCTACCACGCCTGGCTAATTTTTTTATTTTTTGTAGAGACTGGGTCTCCCTATGTTGCTCAGGCCAGGTGGTATGAAACATTTATGTAAAAATACTACTTATATTTCCTGTGACTACACTGTAGACCCTTAGGATAAAATAGAAAAAAATTCTGAAAGGACACCCTCCCCCTCTCCCCCAAAATGACAATAATTGCTTTGGGATTGAGGAAGCAATAGAGAATCAGCATTTGGAAAAAAAGGTCAAAGAAGACCTTAGTCTTATCCATGGTGTTTTGCACGGTGGTAAGAGATGATTTTAACAAAAGTAAAGGTGAACAACTTATTTCTCTATAGTCATGCCTGTCTCAGTAAATGGCAACTCCATTTGATCTTTACTCAGGCCCCAGTACATAGAGTCTCCTGTTCTCAGGATCCATGCTAAAAAAAAAAAATTATAAAAATTTTTGAAAACCCCTACAAATTCTATCAGCTCTTTCTTCAAAATATGTTGAGAAACAAATTATTTTCTCTACCTCTATAACTAATATCCTGGCCCAAGTACCATCTTCTATCACCTGGGCTTTTGTAAGAGATTACTAACTGGAGCGCTAGTTTTATGCTCCATGCAGAAGCTACTGTTAGCCTTTTAAAACTTAAGTGTGATGATGTCACTCCTCTGCTTAAAAACTTCCAAATGGCCTCCCATCTCACATGGTAATTTCCAAGATCACTATCATAGCCTAAAGGCCTTATATGATCTGCACACCATCACTCCCAACTTTTCCAACCCATCTGTTTCCACTTTCCTCCTTCTCTGCTTCAGTCATATTGGCATACTTGCTATTCCTTGAAAATGCCAAATGTGCTCCCATCTTAGGACCTTAGTACTTATTATTATTCCGTCTGCTTAGAATGATGTTCCCAGTCATCCTCATGGCTCTGTCCCTCACTTCTTTCAAGTCTTTGCTCAGATGCCACATTTCCAGAGAGGATTTCCATGATCATCCATGTAAAAATAATACCCTACTCCCTCTCTCTTGCCCTGCACTATGGAGAATTTTAAGCAAGTAATAGTAGCCTCTAAAATAACAAGATACTGTGTTTTCATAGTTGTCACCTAACCTTAAGGGGTCATTAGATGTCAGAGCCACTGTTTAGAGAAAGTAGCAAGAAAATTTTGCTTCCTTCTGCTTCGGATCCACAGATATTCTGAAAGCACCAGGGAATAAAGAATTACAAGGTAAACAATAACGTGGCTAGAGCAATAGAAACATACTTGAATGGTTAACTACACACAATTTCA
The DNA here is from genome assembly GCA_963574885.1 of Lepilemur ruficaudatus. Lineage (NCBI taxonomy): Eukaryota > Metazoa > Chordata > Mammalia > Primates > Lepilemuridae > Lepilemur > Lepilemur ruficaudatus. The sequence goes on along the minus strand of CAUYRT010080099.1, from coordinate 69,158 downwards.
AAGTAGTTTTTATTCTTCCAGTGACTAACTGGCTTACACATATGGCTGACACCAAGTGTACCAGTATGTATTTTCTCTTGATATACACTTGTGCTGTCCAGTATGGTTACTGTTCAATATGGCCACTAGTCACTTGGTAACCAAGCACTTGAAATGTGGCTAGTCAAAATTGAGATTTCAAAGATAGTAAGAGCAAAAGAGTGAAAATATCTCAATAATTGTTAACCTTGATTACATGTTGAAATGTTGATATTTTAAATAATATTAGGCCAAATAAATTATTAAAAATCATTTCACCTGTTTCTTTTTTTTAATGTGCGGCCAAGAAAATTAAAAACTATATATTTTGTTTACACTGTATTTCTATTAGATAGCACTGCTTTATATAAATGTCAGCACATTTTTCCTTAAGAGTTTTTATTCCAAATTTGTAAATAAGTCTGATTTACTTTTATCTTCCTATAATCCTAAAATTTATAGTAGAAATAGCACATCATGACATGTAATAAATTTCAAATTGCCATCTAGCTCATGAAATTTTCATTAGACCCATCCCTAAGAAAACACCCCCCAAATAATGTGAGAATAAAGTTAATCTTTTCAGTAGAGGCAACAGTGCTGATATAACTACTAAAAGTCAGTGGGTAATTAAAGTACAAATGTAATTTGAAAACCATTTAAAATGTAATTTTCAATGTCTATCAAGCCAAGGTTCCCAAGCCAAGGCAGGTAAGGGCCTGGTTATCATTAAGTCTGAGGGCTAAGGGGTAAAATCCATCCATCCACTGCCTCTACTCTCCTGCCAGTCTTCCAAAACTCCTTGACATTTAGCTTCTATTCTCAGCAACTCACTCAAACAGCAATGTTAGCACCAGTGATTCCTGACAATCAAAAGTAATCTCATGAAAAAAAAAAAGTCATTTCAGTAACTCAGTCCTTACTGACCTCTCCACAGCATTTGAATCTATGGTCCATCATCTCCTTCATCCCCACTTGGAAATCCCAGAGATATTTCTGACTTTTCCCTTTTCCTCCTCTCTCTATACTCTCATTCACCTGTGTCTGTTATTTTTTTAATGTTTCTAGCATCTACTTCTTTGTATATAATTTTGCCCTAACTTTGGTTCAGATTCCCTTGCCTATAATACTGCAGCAGGCTCTTCACAGTTCCCTCTCCTGGTATTCCACTCCTTAAATGTCAACTCTATGAGGGCAGGGACTTTGGGGTATTCTGTTCACTCCTTTATCCCTAGTACCGCTAGACAATGCCTGGCACACAGCAGGAGTTCAGTAAATATTTGTCAGATGAATGAATGCCATCGATGGCTGCTAGATTAATCTTAATCATTCCTCATTCAAAACTTCTAATGAAATTCTCTTGCCTGTAGATGATCCTACTGTTTAAGGCCATCCATAATCTTGACTAATGTACTTTTATATTCAGCAAACTGCTATTGTCATAATCCCTTCACACTCAACGTGGATATACATGTTTGTCATAACACCCTTGCTCATGCAGCTCCTTCTGGCTGGAATGTTCTCTTTCTTGCTACCTTTTGAAATTCCATTAATCCCTCAAAGCTCAGTTATTACTGCCTCCTCATGGCAACCTTCTCAAACAACCCTGATTGAAGTTAGCTCTTCCTAACAGAGCATTTACTATCTATAGTGCCCATTTTATGATTTAACATATGTACCCCTTGTGAAAGTATTTTATTGTTATATTGTGCTGCAAATTACTTTTTCATACACATGGTCTGTCTTCTAATTAGATTTTAAATAATTTGACTATAGGAATTTTTGTTTCATTAAAAAATTAATGTTTGTGCTGGGTGGGCATGGTGATACACATTTTTAGCGCCAGCTACTCAAGAGGCTAAGGTGGGAAGATTGCTTGAGCCCAGGAGTTCAAATCCAGCCTGGGCAATATAGTGAGATCCCATCTCTAAAAAAATAAGTAAATAAAATTTTTTTAAAATAAAAAAAAATTAATTTTTGAACAAGGAATATATAAAGTATAAATAAAAGGCATAAAAGGATTTAAAATGTAAATGAAGTCTGCTTCCCACCCCTACTCCCAGGCACTCAGTTCTTCACTTATTACCAGTCTCTTATGAATCCTTCCAGAAATAGGCTATGCATATATACGCACATAGGTATATATAATCTTCTTTAAAAAGTATAAACAGTAGCATACCAAATACATAGAACAGTACTGATAAGTAGCAGGTACTAAATATCTGTGAGTAAATAAATAAATTATTCTATATCTTGCTTTTTTACTCAATATATCTTAGATTTCTTTCTATAGTAATATGTATAGAATCGCCCTTTTCTTTTCCCACAGTTGCATTCTATACCATTGCATAGATGTACCACACTTTATTGAAGCAATCTCATCTTGATAAACTAGATTTTTACATTATTTATAATCATTTGTCTTAGGAATAATGTTGTAACAAAAAAAATCCATACATTTCTTCAAACATATAGTAAGTATATCTGAACAAGAAGTTTCTAGATAAGGGTTTCCTGGGCAAAGTTGACCTGCATTTTAAATTTTGATAAATATTGTCAATTTGCTCTCCAATGAGACTGCACCAATTTATAACTTCCCAATAATATATGAATAACTATTTCTCTGTATCCTTAAAAGTACATTGCCAAAGTTGAAAAAGTTTAATAATAAAGTCGGTAGGGCCGGGCACAGTGGCTCACACCTGTAATCCTAGCACTCTGGGAGGCCAAGGCAGGCGGATAGTTTGAGCTCAGAAGTTCGAGGCCAGCCTGAGCAAGAGCGAGACTCCATCTCTACTCAAAATAGAAAGAAATTAGCTGGACAACTAAAAATATATAGAAAAAATTAGCCGGGCATGGTAGCACATGCCTGTAGTCCTGGCTACTCGGGAGGCTGAGGCAGTAGGATTGCTTGAGCCCAGGAGTTTGAGGTTGCTGTGAGCTAGGCTGACACCACAGAACTCTAGCCCAGGCAACAGAGTGAGACTCTGTCTCAAAAAAAAAAAAAAATTAAATTAAAAATATAAAGTCAGGTAGGTTAAAAATAAAATCTCATTTTAGCTTTAATTCACATTTTTTACTCCAAGTAAGGGTGATCATTTTTTTTTCATATTAAAATACTTTTTTCTCTGTGGCTTTATTTATGATTTTTGGCTATTTTTTAAATTGGGTTATCATCTTCTTTATTTGTAGGAGCTTCACATATATTGAAGAACTTAGATCTCTGTTGTATAAATTATATATTTTTCTTTAGTTTATAGTTTGGTTTTGGTATTATAATTTTTTATGGCATTTTAAAATTTTTATGTAGTCAAATTTACTAATTCTTTCTACGGCTTCTGAGTTTTTTTGTTTATACTTAGAAAGGCCTATTACAGATCAGGGCTATACAAATTTTTCCTACATTTTAAGAACTTTCATGGATTCATATTTAACATATCAATATTTGATTCATTTAGAACTTAATTTTCTTTAAGAAATAAGGTAGAAATCCAACATATTTTCTCAGTTCTCCTAGGATCATTTGTTAATCAGTCTTATCCTTACTTATATAAAAATGTCACTTTTTTTCACATATGAATTGAATCTATTTTGATTCTCTGTTTCAAGTCCCATCAATCAGTTTGTGTATCCATATGCCAGGCATCGCTGTTATTATAGTAGCTATAAAATATGTATAACATCTGATAGGGTAGTTCCCTCTTTCTTTTCTCAGAATTTTCTTGGCTTTCCTATATTTTCCTGATAAATTTTAGAATCTGTTTGTGTATTCCCCCCAAACAAGCAAAAATCCTAGAATTTACTAGGATCCTTTTAAATATACAGTCTGGAGGAGAGTTGACATCTTTCTAACATTTAATCTTCCCATTCAAAAATGAAGAATGTATTTTCATTTATTAAAGACTGCCACACAGGTACGGTGGCTCACACTTGTAATGCCAGCACTTTGGGAGGCCGAGGCAGGAGCATGGCTTGAGCCCAAGAGTTCAAGACCAACCTGGTCAAAATAAGTGAGACCCTGTCTCTATCAAAAAAAAAAAAAAAAGGCAAAAACCATTAAGTAATCACCAAATTATTTAAATTAATGTCCTTTTCAAAAACAATCACAATGAAGATTCATCACTACTATTTCATTAAGAATCTAATTCTTACCTAAAATATGACCAGCAGGACAGTAGCATTTTCCTTCTGCAGTTAAGCCATGGGGGCAAGAAATGCAGTTCCACCCATCTTTAGTAACCCCTTTCTAAATCAAAAGAAAAAAGAATTTTTTTCTTTTTAATTAACTTTCTTCTTCTTAGTTGATCATCTAAGTTCGAAAAGCTGTAACAGTGTATAAGTTGCAGTTAATATTCAAATAAATCAAACATACACGAGCCACATAAAAATTCCCTGGATAGCCAATTCATGCTTAGATTCCAAAATTAAGCTATATATTATTACTATGTACTGACTACTATTAAAGGATTAACTCTTGGTGATAGTTCTTGCTTCTTCCTAATCTTTAGTTCAAATGGATGCTTACTTTCAGAATTAATTTTGTCCTTCAATATTTCCATTTATAAATATAAAACACAACACAACAGGATTGAAACAATAGAGAGCCAGTTAATAGTTTGTAGTCTCACCTGCTCTGAAATAATCAAATTTTTAAAAATTCAAATATATTAGCTTTTAAAAATTTATGATTGAAAATGAGTGAATTTTATGGTATATAAATTATACATAAAGTTGTTAAAATTGATTTGTGAGAGTATTTCCTTCTATCCATTAATAGTTTTTGCTAGGTAAAGGTTTTTTATAAAGTATGACATCATTCAAAATTGGCCTTATTATATTACATGGTTTAGGAAAAGCCTGGGGCAAGAAATACAGTAATTATAAACAGTTATAACCAAAATTAATAGAGAACAATGGCAAAAACAAAATAATACCTCAAATTATTTTAAATTTTGGTTAAAAAATAGTGGATTTATCAAGAAATGCTCCTATATTTGGCAATACATTTATATAGGACCATTTAAAAATTACAATAGCAACTGAGCATAGTGGCTTGTGCCTGTAATCCTAGCACTCTGGGGGACCAAGGTGGGAGGACCACTTAAGCCAGGAGTTCAAAACCAGAGTGAGCAACGCAGGAGACCCCATCTCTACAAAAAAAAAAGAAAAATTAGCCGGGAGTGGTAGCCCACGCCTGTAGTTCCAGCTACTTAGGAGGTTGAGGCAGAAGGATCGCTTGAGCCCAGGAGTTTCAGGTTCCAGTGAGCTATGATGATGCCACTACTCTCTAGCCACGACAACTAAGTGAGACCCTGTCTTAAAAATAAATAAATAAATAAAATAAAATAAGTAAAAATTACAATTGCTTAAGCAATGTCACTGAAAAATAAATCTGCTCTGGTACAATTTTCATTAGCAGCTTTTTATCATCAGTAATTCAGCTAGGACCAATATTTGCAAAAATATGAAATAAATATCAAAATGGTAACCAGATCCACAAGTAATACAAGTAGCTGTAAATCAGGCAAACTGCTAACTTTACATTAAATACCCAGAATTTATTTTTGTTAATATGACAATGAGAAGAAACATTACTGTAAAAGTCAGAATTGTCACTCAGAGACTCTTATCTAAAATGTTTGGAAAATGTATTTCTGTTAATTGAGAATTATCATATGTAATGACTATTAATTCAATAGTTTTCCAAAAAGTATGATACAATGAAATAAGTAACAAAACAGCAACAGACATTACTTAACCTTTTTATTTATATAATCATAATATCATTATGAACATCAATCATCATACAAAACTGCTGCCACAGTAGGTATAAGACACTGAACTCAATTTGTACCAGTAAAAGCATATACATACCCCAAATTGCATTACAAAAGCATTATTCATCTAATTTTCTTTATAACTGAGTTATTCTATGAGGAAAACCAAAAACACAAATTTTCAGTGTTGTGGTTTTTCAGATTTCAGATTTAAAAAGAAATAAATTTGTGTGTTTTCTAAGTTTTGCATACAATTTCACTAATCTACCAAAATTTATTCTAGTAAAAATTAAGTTAGGTTAATAATTTTAAAGTTTATGGGAATGTATTAAACACTACATTGCAGTTTGAACAATAAAAACATTTAATTTATTACTTTTTATAGTAAAGTTATTTTTTAAAAAATTCTCCATACCTTGTCTTCTGGGCACTTGTTACAAATAATAGCAGGTCTTCCATTACTACAGATCATCTGAAATCCAGGCAGACATACACATGAAGTTCCTTAAAAAAAAAGGAAGCCAACTTTATCCTTGGTAAAAAAAAATAAAACTCCAAGATAGGAAAACTTTTAATAATTCTGACAATTTTGAGAAGCAGTGTAGGAGTTAAGAGTAAGACTCTGGAGCCAGTACTGCCTGGGTTCAAATACAGCAACATACTCCATGGGTTCCAATCTTAGTTCTACTTGGCAGTGTGACCTTGAGCAAGTTACTAACCTTCTGGGCTCCTTGACTACCTCTACAGTAAAATGGAGAAAGTAACAGTACCTATTCTTAACAGTGTTATTATGAGTATGAAATTAGTTATTATACGTAAAGGTCTTAGGGGAGTGTCTGGCACACAGCTGGCATTGTGTTCCTACCATTTTAAGAGCAAGCATAACTAAACTATTAAACTATTTAACTGCTGTGGGAAATTTTACATTTCTATGTCACTAAACTATATACATATAATTCGATGAATTATATTTATGAATTAATAAATTCATAATAAATTCATTAATTTATGAATTAAATTATATTCACTTTGTCATAATCTTACTAGGAAAGTTACCTTCATTCAAATAAGTCACTGTTTCCCTCTGTTTGGACAGATAGTAAACACTCAAAGACAATCACTATTCAACTTGATAGATAGGTAAGGACAGCATTATATAAAGAGCCATTAAATGGAAATAGCACCCATAGGTATCTACGTGGTACAATGTATGTAATATCTGGATTCATAATTATGGAACTAATAATACCTTACATTTTACAGTGTGAAATGCTTTCTCATTCATACTTCTTTACCTGCACAGACTGACCTGTCCTGTTCCGATCACTTAAATGAGTATATATCAAATCTGATGATGGCGAAAGTTAATAACACGGGCGATCAAATAGAAATGGAAAACATTTTAGACTTTAAATATGGGAAAACACTTATTCTGAGCAGTTTCAGTGAGAACTAGGACCACATGATAGACGTTTTGGGGGAAAAAATCAAGCTTAATCTAAGGAGACTTTAAGAACAATTAATAATATTCAACAACAAAGGGAGTAAGTCCTAAGGAAACACATAATATTGGAAACATACTGTATAGAGAAAATAGGTCAACACTGAGGGCAAAGAGACACGAATTCTTCCAAGTCCCCAATTTAGGTGGCACATAAGCTTTTCAACCTTATCTGGGCTTCAATTTCCTTATTGTAAAATGAGAATACTGAACCTGATCATGATTAAGGTTCTTTCCAGCTCTAAATTTCTGGCATTCGAAAAGCAATATAAAGAGCTAACAAAGTTTACAGGTGCTAATTTGCATTTCCTCCCCAATCTTTCCTGTCACTTGTTCCTCTTTATCTCAGCTTACTTTTCTACTATTTCTTTTCTATCTTCCGTAGATGGCTTTACAGGTACCTCCCTAACCATCCCCCGTCCCCAAGGGGAGTGCAGAACTGGCGCTGAGAAATTAATTACTGTCGATGGCTCACAGGATAGCGGACTCAGGCTCCCCAACTTCATTAGTGTGCAAACTGCAATCCTCCAAGGAAACTCTTTTCTCAGGCGTCAGCGGTTAACTTTTCTGAAACATTCCTCCCGCAGACAGAAAGGTCTTTCAGCGATCCCAGGGACTGGGGGCAGACCAAGGCGGGAGTGTTACTTTTGCCAGGGCCCACCTCAGTCTCACCTCGGGCATCCTGCCTCTGGTTGGCTCCACACGGGACACAGGAGAGCACAGAGATATCGAAGTAGTGGTTGGGGTTGCACTTCTCCGGCTGCTGGAAAGGGAAAGAGAAAGTCTGCGCCTGTGAGACGCGAGAAAAGAGCAACAGGAAGAACGCAATCACAGCCCCACCGGATAAAATGGACCAAACCGCCATTGCTATCTGAGTCCTACCGCGCGTCGCCATGGTACCGACGCAGGCGGCTGCACTGACTGTAGCGCCCCGTCAGCCTCTGCGGCGACTCCGCTGAGCTGATTGGGCAATCCAAGCCTGAGTTACGGAAGTTACTGCCTTTGCTGCTTTGTTGCTAGGTTACCTAAACCCGCGGGAAGCTGGTGGGTCCTGGAAAGGATGGATTCCAGGCAGGCCAACTCTGAAGGCTGGGGGCAATTTAAAATTTGTACAGATGTTCCTGGATTTACAATAGTGCTGCCTCCGGAAAAGCCCACCGTAAATTCAAAATACCGTTAAGTCGAAAACTCTGGGACTTGATACTTTAGTGAGAAGTGACATCTATTTACGGGGTCGGGAGATAAAATACCGCCGCAAAGAAATTATCTCATTGTATCACATAAGTTAAAAGTAAGTATTATTTCATGAAATTGTTGAATGATATTTAAATCAGAATTTATCAGTCTAGATAATTGTCACCTTAAAGGAGACATGGGGCCGGGCAGGATGGCCCAGGCTTGTAATCCCAGCACATTGGGAAGCTGAGCTGGGAGGATGGCTTGAGCCCAGGAGTTTGGAGTTGCAGTGAGATATCACGCCACTGCATTCTACGCCAAGCAACAGAGCAAGACCTTATCTCAAGAAAAAGAAAAAAGACAGAAAGAGACATATATTTTAAGAATTTAAACAATTTATAACACACACACACTGATTTAAAATATGCAATGCTGGAGGTTTACTATGGCTCAGGAACTTAAAAAAACAAAAACAAAAAAAAGATTTCCTGCCCGGCCTTGTTTTTCCTACTTTCCTTGTTTTGAGCATAGGAAATCATGTATATAAAAAATGAGATTATCTTTACACCACCTGTGAATAAAGAAGGAACCTAGTTTTTTTTTCAATCAAATTTACATGTACTCGAATGCTGTCTGTCAACATATGTATCCCGTTTATATACATATACTATGAAATATTAGACACACAGATGGAACTGGAGGCCATTATTTTCTTAAGTGAACTAACTCAGCAATAGTCAAAATACTGTATTTTCTCACTTATAAAGTGAGATATAAGTAATATATACACATGGGCATAGAGAGTCCTCTCCTTTTCCCCTTCCAAAAAAAACCCCAGCATAAAATAATAGATACTGGGAGAGTGAGAGGCTGGGAAGAGGGTGTGGGATGAAAAATTACTTAATGGATACAATGCATACTATTTGGGGTGACGGTTACACTAAAAGCCCAGACTTCACCACTATGCACTATATTAATATAACAAAACTCGACTTGTACCCCCTAAATCTGTAAAAAAATTTTTAAAAGAAAAAATAAAAAACAAAGTAGGTAGGTACCATTGGAAACAGCCCTCAAAACATTTTGGAATTACTTCCACCACCAGTTTATGAGTCATAAAAGAAAAACTTATTTCTTAATATTTAAATCTTCTGGGGGTTTTGCATCTTTTTTGATTATTGTATTTTATCTCTCCCCTTCCCTCCAATAAAATCACCTGGATAATTTTTAAGCCACCTTATTCATTAGTAGTAACTTAAGATGACTTTGGCTTTCTCAAAAAAAATTTTTTGTAATAAAAATTGATGATTTGTCACCATTAATATATAGATAGATATACATACATATATTACATATTCTCAATGTATGTAGAAAATACATGTAAGGAAGTTATATAACTTTAACTATTAGCCACCATTAGGCCTAGTTTTTCTCCTGTGACCTTCCCCAGAAGACCGGCATTCACCCTGTCACTAGTATCTATGACACAGACATATATGTTCTGAAAGCTGTTCCTTAAAGAGGAATTTTTAAAAATGTTTTTGATTAATTTCTGTGTTGTTGGAACACATAATTTGAAGTGGAAATCACTTATCTGAATACATTTTTCAAAAAAATATGTGACCATATAAATGCTAATGGTGACACAAAAAGAGTGTGGTTAGAATAGTTGGGATTAATCTACAAAAGCTTCCTATGGATGAGTTTTAGCTCTAGTCTTCCTTGATGAAGTGCATATTGTTATATGCTCTGTGGATGGGATTAGGGCAATAATATTTACTTATTGCATACTATTTAATTAAAGCAATAAAGTCTCCCAGTCATGATGGTCTTCTTTGTGTCCCACACTCTGTACTGTGGTAGGCCCTTGACAGCAGTAATCTTTTTTTTTTTTTTTTCTGAGACAGAGTCTCACTCTGTTGCCCGGGCTAGAGTGCTGTGGCATCAGCCTAGCTCACAGCAACCTCAAACTCCTGGGTTCAGGCGATCCTCCTGCCTCAGCCTCCCAAGTAGCTGGGACTACAGGCATGTGCCACCATGCCTGGCTAATTTTTTCTATTTTTGGTAGAGTCGGGGTCTTGCTGTTGCTCAGGCTGGTCTCCGATTCCTGAGCTCAAATGATCCGCCTGCCTCGGCCTCCCAGAGTGCTAGGATTACAGGCGTGAGCCACTGCACCCATCTGACAGCAGTAATCTTAATGCTCCATGATAACCTTTTAGGGCGTACAATCCCCATTTTATAAAAATGGAAACTGAGGATTGAAAAAGTTAAGGTATACAAGTGATGAAACTAGAATTTATCTTCATCTCTCCAACTCTAAAACTAGTTATGTTTTCACTGTATTAAATGGCTTCTTTGTGGAATAGATATAGAAAAATTTTGATATGTTTTACATGTGGAACAAATCTATTATCTTTAGATAGAAAGGTAATTCTGCCATTATAGACCACAGACAGTGGAATTATGTTGTCTAAGACTTTTGGACACTATACCTAACAAAACTGCCCCCAAGAGCTAGAGAAATTATCTGTAGCAGCATGACTTGAAACAGACAAACAGTTAAATTTCAGATGATTGTAAATACTGTGGGTGCATCTGTGTAAACTGCCTACAAACACAGCAGAAAAGAATGCTAGCCTAAAACTATTAAGTATCAATTGGGACTGTGTCATTAAGGGTATTTTGCTGCAAGTAATAGAAGACCAGGTAGTTTAGGGCTTAAAGACTTAAACAAAAACAACTGGAAGTCTGGAGCTGTTCAATGACGTCAGATAGTTCTTGTGATTCTTCCCTCTTAGCTGCAGTGTTACTGCCCTATACCAGGCATCAAGAATCAAATTTAAGGCTGGGCCCGGTGGCACACGCCTGTAGCACTCCGGGAGGCAGAGGTGGGTGGATCGCTCAAGGTCAGGAGTTGGAAACCAGCCTGAGCAAGAGCAAGACCCCGTCTCTACTAAAAATAGAGAGAAATTAATTGGACAACTAAAAATATATAGAAATTATTAGCCAGGCATGGTGGCGCATGCCTGTAGTCCCAGCTACTTGGGAGGCTGAGGCAGAAGGATTGCTTGAGCCCAGGAGTTTGAGGTTGCTGTGAGGAAGGCTGACACCATGGCACTCTAGCCTGGGCAACAGAGTAAGACTCTGTCTCAAAATAAATAAATAAAAAATAAAAATCAAATTTAAGACAATTAAATAAAGAAGGAGCTGAACCAGAGCTGTTTCCTCTGTGTCTTTAATCAAGAAAGAAAACGTTTTCTCTATGCCACGTATCATGCTAAACTCCTTACATGCATCATTTCAACCTTTTAAACAACCCTATGAGAAGGTAATACAATTATCACCATTTATCAGGTTTAGAGACATGCCCAATATTACCCAGTTCAGATATGAAAGAGTTATACATGAAAGAGTATGAGAGTAGGAGAATATGATTTAATGACAACTTAGGAAGAAGTATATCAAAGAAAGTAAGAGAATAATGGATAGAAAGAGGATAGAAAATGCTTTTTTTTCAAACATAGGATCTCACTCTGTCACCCAGGCTGGAGTGGCCCAATCATAGCTCACTGTAGCCTCAAACTCCTGGGCTCAGGTGATCCTCCTGCCTCAGCCTCCAGAGTAGTTGGGTACACAGGCAAGTGCCATCACACCCAGCTATTGTTTAACTTTTTGTAGGGATGGAGTCTTGCTGTGTTGCCCAAGTTGGTCTCAAACTCCTAGCCTCAAGTGATCCTCCCACCATGGCCTCCCAAAGTGCTGGGATTACAAGTGTGAGCTACCAAGTCTGCAGCAAATGTTTATTGAACACCTAGTATGAGATAGGCGTTGCACCATGCCTTACTTCCATTATCAAAATTGATTCAACAACCTTATGATATATGTACTGTTACCATCATCTTTTTTTATAGATGATTAAATAGAGGCACAAAGATTTAAAAAAAAAATTTGCCTAGTCAGGCAGATGGGGGGGAAGGGATGGGTATGTACATACATAATGAGTGCAATGTGCACAGGGGGATGGATACGCTTGAAGCTCTGATGAGGCGGGTGAGAAGGGCAACATATGTAACCTAAACATTTGTACCCCCATAATATGTAGAAATTTTTTGAAAAAGCAATAGCTTTAAGACACTTCTAAAGTCAAAACCAAATTAATAAAAAAAACCTGTATTTTTTACAAAGTAAATAATAAAAAAAATTGCCTAAATGCACAGCTTGCAATTCACAGAAACAAACTTTGAATTAAGCAGCCCATAGCTTTAGGGGCTGCTAAACCGCAATGCTATGCCTCCTAACAGTGTAAATGCTGCAAAAAGGTCAAGGAGGGTGAGTATGGAGAAAAGGTCTTTGAATTTGGGAATCAAATGATCCATTACTTACCTTTTAGAGTGCAATGGTAGAAGTAGAAGCAAGCCATAGAGCAGTAGTAACATAGCACAGACACAGTATATAGAGTATTTTGAGAAAGCTGGCATTGAAAGGAAGGCAAAAGAAAGGATTGAACTAAGAGTTTAATGGTTTTTTAAGGATAAGAGGAATATGTCTATAAGTAGAGAAAAAAGAGAATCAGTAGAATAGAGATTCAAAATAAAGAAAGAAATAGTTTATTTTCTCTTGAGCAGGAAGAGGTCAAGGACTGGGATGGAAGGACTGAAAAGAGGGTCATATCAGGGGAAGAGAGTCATTCTTTCCCAAAATTTGGAAGAAAAGAGGAGAGATGAGTGAAGCCACAAGAAATCCCAGGGTTGGGCACAGAGAAGTCAAGCAAGTTCACTTTTCTGAGTAAAGAACATGGGTAAAAGTAGAAAATGTTTTACAAAGACTGAGTGGGTAATTGAAAGGGAAATCATTTCCAGATGAAAACTGGCAGCAAGTCTATATCTTGCTTGCAAGACTAAATCATGCTGACGTGGTAGCACATAGAGGATGGGTTAGGGAAGTCCTGGGGTAGAGGTGGACAGTTTATGGAAAAAATGAGGTAGTTTGGTTATGTTGAATATGAGTTGCCTACTCAGGTAGAGAGGTGTAGCAGAAATGTATGTGGAGGTCTAGTGCTTGATGAAGAGGTTGGAAACAGAAATGAGAGGCATCTGTGCGTGTTCCAAAGGCTATTGTATTTTGAATCTCCAAACTGAGTTAAGAGAAATAATCACCAGGAAGCAGAGCCTAGGTGAGAAGTCAGAAAGTAGTTCATCCTTGGCAGGGAGTTCAGATCATTTTTCAAATATTTATTGAGCACTTCTATAAGATAGACATTTGTGAGAGACAAGGGCTATGTTTGGTGCTTTCCTTCAAGGGCTTCACAATCTAATAGAGGAGCAGATATATTAATAGAAACAAATCATTCAAATGTGTTGGGATAATTACTCTAATTGAGGTCTCTGAACTGGAAGATCAGTGAAATCACAGAGAAGGAGATATTGTAGGACAGGACAGGCAGAGGGACCAGCAGGAACAGACACAGAGGCATAAGAGGGCAGGCACACTAGGGCGTGACATGTACTTCAGTGTCCCTGAGGTTGGATATATATGGCCAATGACAAGAGATAAGGTTGGGAAGACAGGAAAGAATAAAAGTGGAGGCTTTTGAAGGGCTATATTTGCCTACCATGATTTTAAACTTGTTAAGATTTCAAGCTAGGGAATAACATGACCAGATTTGAATTTTAGAATATATCCTGGAGAAGTATATGGAAACTTCTAGAGGTAGACATCACTTGGGAGGCTAAAGTAGAAATCTAGGGTCTAAGTTAGGGCAATGGAGGAAGGAAGAGGCAGGAGAGTGTAACCTGAGACTAAAATCCTAAGCCTGCCAGCTGACTGAACAGACCTCCTGTTGGCCAAGGGGACCCCAGAAAAACCTTAAAACTGAGTTCCTGGCCATAAAGGGAAGGGAGGTCAGATACAGCTCAATATACCCTCTCCCTTTGGTGTTTAGACTAATTACAAACGAGACCTAAAGCCATGCAAGGCAAAGGTTAAGTCACACCTGCAGGCCATCAATTTGTTTAACTGATCACTTTGAGTTGGTATGTTGTGGATTGCTCTCTGATTAGCAGACCCTCTTAACTACTTTCCACTGACTCCAAGTCTTTAGACAGCACTTTATTTCTTTAACCAATTACATATCAAAGAATTTCTGAACTCATAACCTGTAAGCCCTCCCTTCTCATTTTTGTTAATTTTACAGTGATATGTCTTGGGGTGTTTCAGTGTCATCTTTTGTGTTGAGCACTTGTTGGACCTTTGCAATCTAGGAACTCATATTCTTTCACACTAAGGAAAATTTTCTTTAATTATTCTTTTGAAGATTTTGTCAGCTTTGTGCAGTGACAGTATTATAGGCACTGAGGTTTATCTGAGGCACAATTATTGCTAATTGAAAACTTTTCCCAATACCCACCCATGATGACTTGCAATAAAGTAGGCATTGGCAACTTTTGATAGTCTGCAGAGACTGAATTAAAAAAAAATTGGTTTTCTCTCCATTTTTCCTTTTCTCTTTTTCTGGATACCCTGGATACTTTTCAGATACCTGACCTCCTGGAGTATTCCTTTCATTTTCTTCCTCTCTCTCTCTTTTTTTCCCCTTTCCTATCTAATTTTCTTATATTATCTTTTCATTTTTCATTCTATTTTATTTTTCTCTACTTTCTGGAAGATTTCCTAAGCTTTATCTATCACATATTCCATTGAAGTTTTCATTTCTATTATAAATTTAGTTTCTAAGAGCCCTTGTTTTCTGACTGTATCTTAATTATAGCATCATCATATTTTTTCATGTATGCAATATTTTATTTAAGGACATTAATGACAGTGTTTTAACATTTTCTTCTCCTGCATAATCCCTGTTTCTTCGTAGTTATGTTTTGTGTTAAGGGTTTTCCTCCTAAATCTGATGACCCTTTGCTATTCGCACACACAAAAAAGTGGGGCAGGCTGAGAAGCTAATCAGGAGCTCTACAAAGATAGTCAGGGCTTGCTGACTGGGCTACAATATGTAGGGTCTTCTGCCTGGGCTGTTTCATAGGAGAATCCCTTATTCTTCCCACCCCCACTCCTTACTCCATTATGCTGATCAAATTCCCCAGAAAGATTCTTCTCCCTGGAGATTTTAAGCCTGGCTGCAGATTTAGTGGGGAAAGAGCATATAAATTTCATCATTCAGTTTCATCATTCACATCATGCCCTTCTTTTATATATAGAACCCCTGATTGGATTTGTACCCATTGTCACCTAGTCATATTCTCTCCAGAGATTAAACCCTCAATCTTCGTTGGAGTCAGGGAGAGACAGGTTTCTAGGTACCGGAAGGAAAGAGGAGATGTACATCTTAACTGCTTTATTAATAGATGTTGAACCAATTCCTCTTTCACTCTCCCTCCCCTACAGAAGTTATCAATGCCTCCTAAGCCTTTGAGGATTTCTTTGTTGTCTATCATGTTGCTTCTTAGCTTTTCCCACTGTCAATTTAGGATACAGCCCTCCTAGATTCACAGAAGAAACGATTACCTGTCCATCTGCTTCCTGCTTGCAAAGTTTTATTGCTGTTGCCTCCTACTCTATTCTCTTTATTCAGATTTTGCCTTAGTTTCTTTACTGTTATTTTGTTAGGCTTTCTGGAAGAAATAGAAACAAATACCTGTGCTTAAACAGTTACTTTCAACTGGAAGCCAAAATAACCTGTTAACCTGTCTTCTCGGACACACTCTTGCTATCCTCTAATCCATTCTCCACACCACAGCTGGAGTAATCTTTTGAAATACAAGTCTAATATGTAACCTCTCTGCTTAAAAGAGTTCATTGGTTTTTCAGTGGAAAGTTCAAAGTCTTTAACATGAACCATAACCCTGCAGGTCTGACTTCTTCCTGCAGCCTAGCATTGTCCTGTGCACTGGTCTTCTTTACCTCCTCTGAATGCTGCCAAGTCCTTGCACTTCTCTGCCTGGATCACTCCCTCTCCTTCCTCCCGTTCCCAGCAATTTCCCTTTACCTTGTTAACTCCTCCTTTCCTTGCAACTCATTCATTTCTTCCTTAGGGAACATCTCCTGCCCTTCCTAACCATCCCAGGCCCTCCTATGAAATACTTCCACAGCAACATGTACTTCTTTTTTATAGCACTTTTTTTTTATAGCACTGTGGTAAATATACATTTAGTTGGGTAATTCTTTCATTAGTTTTTCTTCCCCCTCCTGGACAGCAAGCTTCGTGAGAGGAAGGACCATGTATATTTTTGTTCACCACTATCTCCTCAGCAGTGGTACTGAGCCTGGCACATTGCAAGCATTTAAGACATCTGTTGCAATGGAAAAAAGTAAATCCAGACTTGCCTAATTCCTTTCATTCCCCTAATTTATTGCCAACTTCCAAACTCTAAGGAAAGCTCAATGCTTCCTCTTCTCATTTCATCCTTGGGAAAAGAGCAGAGAGCCAATGTGAGTTAGGGTCAGGACTGCGAGGTTTCTGGCTATAGTCCTAAGGGACAGAATTTTTTTGTGTCCATATGACATGTTCTGCGGACTCACATTTTTTGATTTTCTCCTTAGATTGTCTCTCTTTAGAGTTTATCTTTAGATTCTTAAGTACTTCTTCCTTTTGTTTTATATTAATATAGCTGGGATTAGATGGCATCCCAGGGAAAGCAAGCCTAAGCAGAAAGAGACATCCAGTTTCACATGTGGTCTTGCCCATTCACTAGAAATGAGTTCTTCTGAGATTTGAGATCCAAAGCTTCAGCAGTAAAACACAGTATCCTTTCTACAAGCCTCCTTTGCTAACCTATAGCATTGATAGAGTGTCAAGATGCCAGTCTCTTTAATCTTTCCATCCTGGAGACAAGACTCACATTTACCTCAGGCAAGAAATTATTTAGGATGGAATTTGGGGCGTCCTGTTCAATTCTTATTTACCACACATCATTGGTTGACGCTGTTAAGTCTCTGGAACCTGACTTCTGTCACATACAACTGACCAACCTCCTTAATTTAATCACTAGTGTCCAAATTGTGCTTCAGTGATCCCTAGGGGTTTTGTAGTGGTATTTCTGAGGACCACTGCAGAGGACAAGTTGGCAAGGAGCATGACGTCCACCAGAGCAACACGTAAGATTTCATGTTACATGCCTTTCTTGGTGCTTTACAATGTGCCTTACTTAGTGATATATATGTGTGTGTGTGGTCATTTTATCTACACAACAACCCTACTATTGTCATCTTCATTTGATAGATTAAGAAATTGAGGCATGGGCCCCAAGTGGTGGCTCACATCTGTAATCCTAACACTCTGGGAGACCAAGGGGGAGGATTGCTTGAGGTCAGGAGTTCAAGACCAGCCTGAGCAAGAGGGAGACCCATGTCTTTGCCAAAAAATAGAAAATAGTAGTTGGCCTTGGTGGCGTATGTCTGTAGTCCCAGCTACTCAGGAGGCTGAGGCAGGAGGATGGTTTGAGCCCAGGAGTTTGAGGCTGCAGTAAACTATGATGACACCATTGCACTCTAGCCCGGGTGACAGAGAGACCCTGTCTCAAAAAAAAAAAAAAAAATCAGAAAGAGTTAGCAACTAAAGTGATATAGCTAGTAAGTGCCAGAGTTAGGCTTGGAATTATGATAAGAATATCATAATTCTGAGCCAGCCTTCTTGATTTCTAAGTTATACCGGAATTTATTGTGTGCTATGGACTGTGCTAAGTGTTTTATAAGCATCATATATTTTTCATAACTGCCCTATATGGTGGGTACTGTTATCTTCACTCACATTTCTATGGCCTTTCATAGTTTACAAGAGCCTTTCAGAAGATGCTTTACGCCGCGCACTAACTGAAACGCTTAAGAGACAAATCGCCAACTTTTCTCCGCAGCTGCATCTGTTGCCTTAACTCCTGGAAATATCGAACGTTTGCCGGTATACTTCGGCAAATATCTAGTGAAGATTTTCGTTATGACGACCGGTTGAGCCCTAACTTTGCCTGCGAATTTCGCCTTTTGCAGGGCGAGGTTCCCGCGTCGGTTAGGATTGCGCATGCGCGGAAGCTCACCAAACGCAGGGCACCGCCCCCCCTCCCCCCCCCAACAAGGGAGCGAGGCCGCGGCAGGACGCGTGCGCAAGCGCAGCCGAGGCGACGGGGCGGTGGGTTACGCCTGGAGAGCGCATGGGCAGACAAACTGTACGTCCGTTTGTCCGGACTGGAGGGGCGAGTGGGCGCCATTTTCTTCTAGGCTCACTGAGGGCTCTACCTGGTGTGGGGAGGCTGCTGCGACGAGGAGCGCCCTCAGCCCCCGGTCTTGTGTGTCCGACTCGGCAGCAGTGGTGTGTGTTTACTGCCAAGTGCGAAGCAGTTTCCCTTGGGGCGTCGGGGCTGGGGAGAGGTTTGCGACCGAGCCGGAAGAACGGGGAAAGGCGGGGCCGGCGGCCGCGCCAGGATCTAGCGTAGCTCTGCCGTTAGGGCACCCTCTTTTCTTGCTAAACACCGAGTCTCCCTCTCCCGTCAGCTTCCATGTGGTGGTGTGTATGCGCTTCCCAGTGATCTTGAGAGAGAAGATCTCGAAGGATTTCATAGGTATTTTTTTCTTTGCTGTGTCATCGTAGTCATTGGCGGTAGATAAATGCTGAAGGCCCAGCTCGTTAGGTTTAGCGGGGCAAGTGTTTGAGTTAGATTTGGGGGCCTGCCGGTCACCCTCTGGCCGGTTAGGGTGGAATGTTTGCCCTTGGGACGGCGTAACGGAAAGGCACGGAGGTTGGGCGGTCCAGGTTAATTTGAAGGCTGATTTTGACTGAAGGTGTGGCGACAGCATCGGATCCCACGTAGCAACTTTGGCCTGGCGCGAAAGAAGGAAGCTCTGACCCCTGGGAGTGTGGACAAAGGCTTTGGGCTGTAGAATCTATGCCTTCGGATGATCCCGTTTGAGGATGATGGATGTTGTGGGAACCCCTGTGCCGCGTGGATTCATCTTCATTTACAGTTCCTCTTAAGCTCTGTGTGGTCATACTTTTGGTTTTTATTTTAACCATCTACATTATAAAAGGCAGATCATCGTGAAGAGTAATTGTGGACTGGGATAGACTGTTTTCTGCAGAGGAAACTCACGTTCAGAATCTGAAATGCTACATCATAACTGGGTTTTAAGAAATTAGTCGCAAAGAGTAAAAGAGCTTTCTTTCCCTCACTGTGTCTGTAAAATGACTTTTTATTCGCTAGGTAAAAATTAAATGGATCTGAGATAATACCTATTTAAATTCAGCCTCCCTTCTGTTTCCCATTCCTGTCCCTCTCAGTCTTGATTAGAAGATGCAGTTTTCATATTTTTTAGTTATAATGGTAATTAAGTGGGATGAATCGCTGGATAAAATCAGCAAAGTTATTTAAAATGCACTTTTAATTTCAGTGGCTTACCCTTAAATGAGCTATTAGGGATCCAGTTTCTTTTCATTGAAGTCTAACAGATTACTGTGCCTTTAAATGAACACAGAGTCACAAAAATAATTTTTTTATTCATCTCTAGAAAAAATTTAAGTGCAAAGTACTTTAAGGTAATTTGTATGTTTTGCTTTTTTGCATAATTTAATGTGTTAAGAATATAAATTTGTGGGGAATTTGCTTAATTAGAATATTGGAACCACAGAACAAATGCTCATTGGGGGATCTGGCCTCATATATAGGTAGTCTCCTCAGTGTGTTATTGTAGAAAGATAAATGGCACATTACTCTCCTATCTCCAGGGCGGAGAAATTTAAGTGCTATATCTAACTGTGGCATATTAGAACAGACTTTTAAAATAGTCTGCTTGAGTTGGAATTCATGAGATTTGTGTTTATGAAACTTCTTAGTTGAAAGTTGTTTTTAAGTCAGGGAGGATAAATTACTAGAGATTTTTTTTTTAATTTGACATATAATTATTCCTTGAAATGTTGTTTTCTTATAAATGAATTTATGTTCTCAGGGTAAATCCATTTTAAATTTTTAAAAAAGTTTAGGTGAGACAAAATGATGTGTATCTTCATGCTGTTCTCTAAAATATCTTAAAAGTAGCTAAGCCAGTTTGCATAGGAGGGAGTCTTGGGACCTTAATGTGGATTTAGTGTTCCAGAAGCCATGTTTACAGTTTTTGTTGAAGTGTTGGTGTGGATATTGGTTTGTGGAGGAAAGTAGGCTTACAGTCTTTTTTTTTTTTTTTTTGGTACTGTGCAGATATTTTAATTGTAAACGTCATTAATATTTTTCAAAATGCAGAATGTAGTTTCTTGATATCTTTGTTAGTTTAGCTTGTAGTTTTAAAAGTTTAATTTATGGACCCTTTTTTAAAGGAAAACAAACCTTGCAGACCTCAGTGAATGTCTTCGGACCCCACTTTGTGGAACAGTAGTACTTAAGTGTAAGTACTGGATTAAAGCAACATTAAAAACATGTAAATTATAATTATTAATTTGGCAGGTCTTAAAAACTTATTTGGTAAGACTTCATTAAATCCTGTTAGTTTGGGTATCCCTGAAAGTATTAGATGCAAATTTCCATATCAAAATACTACATTGAGATTTTTTCAGTAAACTGGTAATCCCAATATTCCAGATTAATGAATTTTTATTATATTTTTACTTTTCTACATTGTCATTTAGGTTTCCTCAATAGAGTCTAGGATAGTTGTTTGAAATGGAATAAGGCTGTTGGCATAATACAATTCTATATCTCAGCATTTTCTGTTTGGCTTGAGATGGATTTTAAGTTACTGTTTTAGGAGAATGAGATGTGTAGTACTGAGATTTTTGGTTTCAGGGATATTGTAGTAGTTGCCTTAATTATAGTGGAGTCATGAAATTTGTTTCCATGATTGGAAGTGTGAGCTGTATATGTAGAACTGTAAATTGTATCCATTTGGTAGGCATAGGTTTGGATTTATTGCTTTAAAAATTGACTTTTGAATTTTAAGCTTTGCTGTTTTCTTCATTTATTGTATCATTTTGAATGATTGTCATATTTACTTGATTTGATCTTGTTTTGAAAGGGAGAATAGCAAGAGAATTGGATGGCAAAGTGATTGAAGGTCTTTTTTTTTTTTAATTTTTGTTATTAAACTGACATTTTACTTGTAGAACAGTTTTTTTAAAGTAGATGTAAAAATTCCAGACAGCAAAGTGCATAGACCTTAAGGATAGAATTCAGTGAACCTTGACAAATCTATACATCCATGTATCCAGCACTGTATTCAATATATATAACATTTCCGTCACTGGTTCTACTTCTAATCAAGTAGTAGTTTAATTATTAGTAAGTGTTTTATTTTGTTATCATTTACAGATGTTTACTTGGATATCACACCTCCTTTTTGCAGAAGGATGATTAGTTTCCCCTTAGAACAAAGACCATTTTATAATGCCCTAATTGTGGTTCCTTATATTGCTTCACTTTTGATAGGTAATTCTGAAATGGATATCCTAATCTGGCAGTAAGATAAATTATAGGGTTTAAGGATTAATTATATTTCATTTTCTTTCCACAGTTAAGTTGCTATTACAGAATTAACAGGTCTCCAAGAAATAAAAAAAAAAGGTAAGATATCTAAGGTTTTTCACAGAGGCTTAACAAAAAAAAACCCCTATACAATAGAATAGTAATTTTAGGTACCCATGGCTTCTGTTCCTTATATCTGGCCAGTGATACACTACTGGTAGGCATTTTATCATCATGAGCAGCAATTGTATACTAACCATAGGTGGCTTTTCTAAATATGTAAAATTCATTGTAGTTGGTAAAATACTTTAGTTCACAAAGCTCTCTCATGTTTCAGTAGAAGATAATGTTTTTAAATTAGTCTGAAAGTAGTTTGGTCTTGTTGTGAAGCTGCATTTGGCATACCTACAAAGGAAGATTTGATGTTTTTGATGTTCTTCATGTATAGGATAGGTGATATTTCATATTTTATATGAAATATCAAGATAGTTGGTTTATTTGTATGTTTAGATGGGAGAAAGTTTATTCTTTGTTTTCTTTAATAATTAGGTATGATCAATATTTTTGTGAACTTGTATCTTGTTTTCATTTATAAATGCTGAAGGAAGCAGTAACCAGGTAATTATTAAGTTTGGGCTAAGGTACTTGAAAATAAGACTTGCTATTATGTGTACCTTTTTGTCTGCAGGTCATTATTGCTGTGGTTTGAGCTCAGCATGGCTGTAGTCATCCGTTTACTTGGGCTTCCTTTTATTGCGGGGCCTGTGGATATTCGTCACTTCTTCACGGGATTGACTATTCCTGATGGAGGAGTGCATATAATTGGAGGGGAAATTGGGGAGGCTTTTATTATTTTTGCAACAGATGAAGATGCAAGACGTGCCATAAGCCGTTCAGGAGGGTTTATCAAGGATTCATCTGTAGAGCTCTTTCTTAGTAGCAAGGCAGAAATGCAGAAGATTATAGAAATGAAAAGAACTGATCGTGTGGGAAGAGGGCGACCGGGATCTGGGGCATCAGGGGTTGGCAGCCTATCTAAATTTACTGAGGCAATTAAGGAAGAAGCAAGTAATTCTGGATATGGCTCTTCGATTAATCAGGATGCTGGGTTTCATACTAATGGTACAGGACATGGTGATTTAAGGCCAAGAAAGACAAGGCCATTGAAGGCTGAGAATCCTTACTTGTTTCTACGAGGTTTGCCTTACTTAGTGAATGAAGATGATGTACGTGTCTTTTTCTCTGGTTTGTGTGTGGATGGAGTAATTTTCCTAAAACACCATGATGGCCGAAATAATGGTGACGCCATAGTAAAATTTGCTTCATGCGTTGATGCTTCAGGAGGTCTTAAATGTCATAGAAGTTTTATGGGTTCACGATTTATAGAAGTAATGCAAGGATCAGAACAACAGTGGATTGAATTTGGTGGTAATGCAGTTAAGGAGGGTGATATTCTCATGAGATCTGAAGAACGTTCTCCACCAAGAGGAATTAATGATAGACATTTTCGAAAATGGTCTCATTCAAAATCTCCAAGAAGAACGCGTTCTCGTTCCCCTCTTGGATTTTATGTTCACTTAAAAAATCTGTCCCTAAGTATTAATAAAAGAGATTTAAGAAATTTCTTTAGAGATACTGATCTGACTAATGAACAGATTAGATTTTTATATAAAGATGAAAGAAGAACAAGATATGCCTTTGTGATGTTCAAGACTCTGAAAGACTATAATACTGCTCTGGGTTTACATAAGACTGTTTTACAATATCGTCCAGTTCATATTGATCCAGTTTCTAGAAAACAGATGCTGAAGTTCATTGAATGTTATGAAAAGAAGAGACCAGGGTCAATAGAGAAAGAGAGGCCTGGACATGTTTCACAAAAATACTCTCAAGAAGGCTACTCTGGCCAGAAGCTGTGCATATATATAAGAAATTTTCCATTTGATGTTACAAAAGTTGAAGTGCAGAAGTTCTTTGCAGACTTTTCTCTTGCTGAGAATGACATTTACTTGCTTTATGATGACAAAGGAGTTGGTCTGGGAGAAGCACTGGTGAAATTTAAATCAGAAGAACAGGCTGTGAAAGCTGAACGTTTAAATCGTCGAAGATTCTTAGGGACAGAAGTACTATTAAGACTTATATCTGAGGCACAAATGCAGGAGTTTGGTGTAAATTTTTCCTTGATGTCCAGTGAGAAAATGCAAGTCCATTCACAGTCCTGTGATAGAGATGACCATTCCCATTTATTTGACTCAAAAGATGCACCAGTATACTCAGTTGGCCTGTCTGAAAACTTTAGACATGAGCTGGAGGACTTGAGGCAACTGGATAACTTCAAGCATCCCCAAGGGGATTTCCGACAGCCAGATAGGCGCCCTCCAGAAGACTTCAGGCACTCTTCAGAAGATTTCAGGTTCCCCCCAGAGGAGTTCAGGCCGTCCCCAGAGGACTTCAGGCGCCCTCGGAAGGAGCACTTCAGGCGGCCTTCTGAGGAGGACTTCCGTCATTCTTGGGAAGAGGACTTCAGGCACCCCCCGGAGGATGACTTCAGGCATTCTAGAGAGGAGGACTGGAGGTGGCCTCTTGAGGAGGATTGGAGGCGGCCACTGAAGGAGGATTTCAGGCGGTCTCCCAAGGGGGACTTCAGGCAGCTTCCTGAAGAGGACTTCAGGCAACCCCCCGAGGAAGACTTCGGGTGGCCTCCGGAAGGAGATTTCAGGCGGCCACCTGAGGAGGACTGGAGACGGCCACCCGATGTGGAGTTGAGGCGGCCACCCGAGGAAGACTTCCGGAGGCCCTCAGAAGAGGATTTCAGGCATTCCCCTGAAGAAGACTACAGGCATTTGCCCCAGGAGCATTTCAGACGGCCATCCCAGGAGCACTTCCGGCGGCGGCCCCCAGAGTGTTTCAGGCGACCACCTCCGGAGCACTTCAGGCGGCCGCCCCCGGAGCACTTTAGACGGCCACCCCCGGAACATTTCAGGCGTCCGCCCCAGGAGCATTTTAGGCGCCCGCCCCAAGAGCATTTCAGGCGTCCATTGCAGGAGCATTTCAGGCGCTCCAGAGAGGAAGAGTTCAGGCACCCACCAGATGAAGACTTCAGGGGCCCTCCTGATGAAGACTTTAGGCACCCTCCTGATAAGGACTTAAGAAGCCCCCAGGAGGAAGATTTTAGATGCCCTTCTGATGAGGACTTCAGGCAGCTCCCTGAGGAAGACCTTAGGGAAGCTCCAGAGGAGGACCCTAGACTTCCTGACAATTTTAGACCTCCTGGTGAGGATTTTAGGAGCCCGCCTGATGATTTCAGAAGTCATCGCCCTTTTGTGAATTTTGGTCGCCCAGAAGGTGGCAAGTTTGATTTTGGAAAGCATAATATGGGAGGGTTTCCTGAGGGGAGATTTATTCCTGATCCAAAGTTAAATTGTGGTTCAGGTAGAGTAACTCCTATTAAGATAATGAATCTTCCATTTAAAGCTAATGTTAATGAAATTTTAGACTTTTTCCATGGTTATAGAATCATACCTGATTCAGTTTCGATACAGTATAATGAGCAAGGATTACCTACAGGGGAAGCCATTGTTGCTATGATAAACTATAATGAAGCTATGGCTGCTATTAAAGATCTAAATGATAGGCCAGTTGGCCCCAGAAAGGTTAAGTTAATTTTGCTCTAGAGAGCATTTCTAAATTCAGAGTTAATCTTCCTCCCACAGTATTGATGCAGTAAAATGCATTTGGTTTTTTTAAGTGTTTATTTTTAAGTATCTAATGAAAAGAAATACTTTAATTTTGACCTGTGAATAGAACAAATGTAAATAGTAGAATGTGAATCTGGTTTTCTTTTGCTTGCAAATTGACATTCATTTTTTTCTAATTTAAAATTATATATGTTTTTAATTCCCTGACGAGAGAACGAATTCCTTGAGTTCATTAATTTTTGTTGATGTCATGGTTAAACCTCAAGACTTACATAAAGTAGAGTTGTATTATTTGGGGAAGATAAATTTTATATTTACTTTTATTTCATTCTGTAGTCTATATCTTTTACTCAAACTGTATAAGGAAATAGTCAGTGACTGATTGTTCAGGTTTGGCATTTTCTTTGCTACCTGCCTGCAGAATTAATGCCCTTTTCCTTGTCTGAGATATTACTGTGTTAAGCCTCCTGTTAATTATAAGTAGTTCAAAATGGACAGACTGTCAACTTGAAGTTTACTTATGTAAAAATCTTAGGTGATTCTTAAGGTTTCCATGTTCATAGTTTTGCAAAGTTTTATAAAAATAAAAAATTGCAACCAAATAGAGCAACTAATTAACTTGTATTTGTATAAAAAGAAAAAAGAATTGCAGGTTGGTATTGTTAAGTTTTTCAGTAACTACATTAAACTATAATTATGATGGGAGGGACAAAACATTCTATAATAATAATGTGTAGTACTGTGTATATTCTATGGTTTCTTCCACATCTTATCAACAGAATTGATAAGATTAACACAAAATATGGAAAGACAAAATAGGAATGTAATTATAGGTGCAAGGGGACTCTCAGGCTTTTGCTGGCAAGAATCTGACAATTGGGTATAGTATTTTTCTAGGAAGAATTTACTGATGATTCATATAACATGCATGAAATATTAGGTTTTCATTTTTTAGCTTCAAAAATGTATGCACTCAAAGACTCTGTAGCTAAATAAGACTTGTTAGATTGAATTTTGACTTCCTCGATAGTCAACATTTAGTGTATACATTTTGCAAATAGTGAATTTGATATTTCTATACCCATAATATTAATGGCTAACATTTACTAGGCACTTACTATGTGCTAGGCACTATAAGCGCTTTACATGCATAATCTAGGTATATCCCTAATAAGTACAGGGTTTATTATTTATCTGTATTTCACACATGAGATAATGAAGTTGGAGGGTAAGCAGCTTGCCTGAAGTCATACATAGTAAATCATGGAGCCAATTTCAACCCTGACCACTGACTCCAGTTCATGCTCTTAATACTTTTCTGCCTCACTTTGTTAAATGGTATTTTTAATTTTAATAAAACTATGCTAAAGCAATTTGCAAGGGTAAATCATATTTTACCTCTATTGTTGGCTTAAAAATAGAAAAAATTAGAAAAAGATAAAACTAGGGTGCTCCAACACTGTTAAGAGAAAACAAAGTGACTTTAAAAGTTTTTATATAACCAGGGTTTCTTTTGGGGTACATTATATATTGGTTTCTATTTCAGTATTGTTCATTGTATCCAATATGATTTGACTTTGTTGGCCTTTTATAGTTTACAGAAAAACATCATTTTCCTCAGTTCTGTAATCCAGAGATTTTTTCCACATTGAGTAAATAAGAATAAAATTGAATTTATATATGGTAGTTTAGTCATTTAATAATAGGATATGGCAGAGGTAGAATACTTTGTCAGTACTTAGTCAATTAGTACCTGTATTTTGCATTAATTTTCAGTGATTTAAAGAAATCTAAGAAGTCTACATAAATTTCTGTCTTTGTTTTTAATGGTGAATATCCTGCTTACTAGTAGAATGAATAAACTGGTAAATTGGTTCACAAAGCACTTCAGTATGGCTCTTTAAACTAGTAAGCTTTTAAATAGCTAGGAGAATGATAAACTGATTGGAATATCCAAATCTAGCATAATGAGCAAAATAGGAAGAAACTATATTTTTAATTGCTCAGAGATTATAGATCATTTGATCAGCCTTCTTGAGTAATATATGGAAGATTTAAAAACACTACTCAAATATTTACAAAGCAGTATAGCTAAGATGAAGCTTAAAGTGAAAGATCATTTAATGTGGAATTGCTTCTCAAACTGTGCTAGGGTGATGGTAGTGGTGGATAAGAGGCCAGCTATAGTAAATGCAACCTTTGTATTAGGATTTTAAAATTAATTGATGTGAATATTTCATTTTATTCCATAATACGTTATGGTTTAATTTTTTTAACTTCATTATAAAAAATTTATAGAAAGCTGGTGTCTACTGGTTGGGAGACATTTTTGCACATCTCTTTCCAACTCTGCCTTTAGTGATATGTCAGTATGTTAAATTGGCCATGCTGGGAGTGTTTGCACCATGGAAATTGGTAAATGCAGCAGATCAGGGTTTCTCTTCCTTTTATTCCTCCCTCTTCATAGTGTACTAAATTCTCATGTACTCATCATCCAGCTTCAGTAATTATCATCTCATAGCCAGTTTTTCCTCTCCCATGACCAGATATACCAGGTACACATTAGGCATATATTGGTGTTCTAGTGCAAAACGCACTAGATGTCTTGATGCCAAATATTTTTGTCTAGAAAGTATCTGAAAAATACAGAGCATATCTGGAAAGTTAATCCCATAATGAAGAGATAGGTAAATATCATATTAGGAGTGTACTTCTATTGGTTTACTGAAAACATTGTCTAGAGCCTTGGCTCCTGATCCATGTATCACCTATTAAGCAGCTGTTGACCCTGTTGCTGCTTATCTTTGCATTAAATACTAGCTATATTATTTATTGAGATGCATTAGATACTATATGAAATATTTATGATCTTATATATGAAGATATGTATTAACTATTTTTTAATCCTGATAATCCTATAGGGAGTATCCCTAATCTGAAGATCTGAAATGCTCCAAAATCCCAAATTTTTGAGTGCCAACATGATGCTCAAAGAAAATGCTCACTGGAGCATTTTGGATTTCAGATTTTTGGATTAGGGATGCTAAACTGGTAAAATGAAAATACTACAAAATCCAAAAAAATTCAAAATCTGAAATATGTCTGGTCCCAAGCATTTTGGATAAGGGATACTCAACATGTATTTTTGTTTTGGAGGTAAGAGGTGAAGACTTACAGGCTAAGTAAGGCTGTAAGTCTCCATCTTATTAATATAACCTGGGTTGGTTGCCTGTTTTTTTTTTTTTTTCCCTTAACAGCAAGGAAACTAAGTATGGTTTATATATTTTTAAATGTGGTTACATTATAAGTGGCTACGTTAAGTACACATATAATAGCCTTGATTTTTGCCTCTTGGCCCACAAAGGGTAAAAATCTTTACCATCTGGCCCTTTAAGAAGAAGCTTACCAACCTAGGACTGGGCTTAATAATGAAACTTAATTTTACATTGATGAAAGTATTTTCATTGATAGTATTCCTTTTGTTCTTAGGTAGGCAGAGCATACTTTTTATTCCAGAATTATTTGTTGATTGCTTTATGTATTAACTTTACGATAAGGCAGATGATGCTCAAGAGAAGTTGCTGTTTAGTAAGCAGCAAGTATTATTATAACAACATTGTTTTTTTCCCTGAACACCACCACCAAATTTAAATACTAACTGAGGAGGTAACAAAAATCCAATGATATCCTCAGTTTCTTAAGAATGTCAGTTTATTTAGGATTTTAAAATGTTTTGAATATTTTATAAAAAAAGTACTGAAGTAATTTTATCACTTTGGGCTATTCTCAGGAAGTAGTGCTTTAAGAACAGAACCATGGGCCTGGTGCGGTGGCTCATGCCTGTAATCCTAGCACTCTGGGAGGCTGAGGCAGGCGGATGGTTTGAGCTCAGGAGTTCGAGACCAGCCTGAGCAAGAGTGGGCCCCCGTCTCTACTAAAAATAGAACTTAGCTGGACAACTAAAAACATATACAGAAAAAAATTAGCCGGGCATGGTGGCGCATGCCTGTAGTCCCAGCTACTCAGGAGGCTGAGGCAGGAGGATTGCTTGAACCCAGGAGTTTGAGGTTGCTGTGAGCTATGCTGACACTACGGCACTCTAGCCTGGGCAACAGATTAAGACTCTCAGAAAAAAAAGAACAGAACCCTGAATGACAAAGTCAAAAAAGCTTTTTAGAAAGTCTTTATTTTTCTGTTATGAATAATTGCCTTTTCTGGTTATTGTAAGTAATTTTATAAATTCCATAATTTTTATATTCCTGACTGGGATCCATGAAATAAAAGTATAATTCCTCACCAAAAGAAACAAAAGCATCAGATACACTGGAAGGCTCTGATAATTTTATATTTTTAGGAATAAGAGTACCTATCCTTTTATTAATGAGATGGTAGTTTGGTAAAATTTTTATAGAATTTTTAATGATTTATGGTGTTCCATGATAAGGCAGCATTCTACCAAATTAGTAGCCTTCCGAAAGTTGTAGTACCATGTATAATACTTAAGTATGTAACAGCAGTTTTGTTTTGAATCCAGAATCAGGTTGAATGTGGCTTTTTTTAAAGCCAAAATTTATGCTTTATGTATATTTGTAAAACACTGGTATCTTAGTGTCCCATTACCTATACTAATTACACTTGTTGAAAAATAAATTTACATATCAAATGATGAAACATCTTAGTAAAAGTAAAAAAATGTAAAGCCAACTTAAGGCTTCATGGAATAGGATTTTTATGTAACCAGAATAACTACATAGGACCCTTTTCTGGTGATGAAAGCATGGAGTCTTAACCTAAAAGCAGCTAAGTGGAATTGTTAGACCTTTGAATTTTTGTCATCTACCTACTATTGCAACTTCAACTAGATACAGTACATTAATATCTTTGAAATACATAACGTTAAAAATGGAACTTACACAAAATGATCATATACCAGGATGTTGAAAAGACTGATGTGTAACATCTTTTAAAAACTTTCATTTTTGGTCAGTGTAAATTGCCTTTAATTATTTTTCCATTTCTACTAGGATTTCATTTAGAGATTTTAACGTACTGAGTAAAGTTTTACAATTTATTAATCCTGGATTTCAAGTTACTTAAGATGAAAATGGAAATGTGAAGTTTACTTAAGAAAATTAATTTTCTTCTGTAATATCTAACTCGTCATCTTCATCATCATCTTCTGTTTGTTGATCCTTTCTTAGTCGACAGGTAGATACCTGTTAAAAGTTAATACATTTTTTAAAAATAAAAAATACTAACTTAAATAATATTTTATATGCTTGGTATCTTTCTATATGCCCTTAAAGGAAAGGGCACACAACAGTTATTCTAGAAAATGTCCATATATTATTTTTAGTAATGAAAATTTAGTTGAAAAAAAGTTTTTTTCATTTACTTGTATTTTTTGAATACAAATGTAAAATTGGGCTGGGCACAGTGGCAGTGGCTCATGCCGCAATCTTAGCACTCTAGGAGGCTGAGGTGGGAGGATCGTTGGAGGCCAGGAGTTGGAGACCAACCTGAGCAAAAGTGAGACCTGTCTCTACAAAAAATAGAAAAATTAGCTCGGCTTGGTGGCATACGCCTATAGTTCCAGCTAGTGGAGAGGCTGAGACAGGAGAATCGCTTGAGCCCAGGAGTTTGAGGTTGCAGTGAGCTATGATGACACCACTGCACTCTAGCCCAGGCGACAGAGCCAGACTATCTCTCAAAACAAAAACCAAAAAAAAAAAAAAAAAAAAAAAATTAACCATTTGATTCCAGCTGGATAGCCACCAGTACTTCAATAACATAAAATACTTCAGTATACTATGAATGTTAAAAATAAGACAATTCTTGGGTCACAAAAACAGTATTTGAATGAGTTATCAAATGCATAGCAAAAACACAAGGATATTTCAAGTAGGCAGTGGACAGAAATACATAAAAGTAGTGGATAAATGGAATGAGGTTAAGAATCTGAATTCGCCAACTTTAAGTCCTGACTGGTGCCACTTGGGGCATCTTGCTTAAAATTTATGAGGGTGATTATCCTTAACCCAGGGGACATTTAGCAATGTCTAGAGACATTGTTGGTTGTTACAACTGAAGGTATGTGTTTGTATGTGCTACTAGCATTTTGTAGATAGAGGCCAGGGATGCTGCTCAGGATCTTTACAATGTACAGGACAGTACTCCCTCTTCCTCTCCACTGTTGCAGTTACCTGGCCCAAAGTCAGTAGTGCTGAGGTTGAGAAACTCTGGGCTAGATAATACTTCTAAAGTGCTATACAAATGTTAGCAAGCTTAGGTAACATTTCTAAATAGTCAAAATTTTTTATGTAATATAGTAAATTTATGGAATTTGTGTACAAAGTACTTAATGCTGGAATAATAAAATAATTTGGTTAGGGAAAGATACATAAATATAAAAATGCTTAGGGGAGAATTATGAAAATAAAAGATATGAGGTCAAATTTACCTGTTAATAAAAGTTGTATTTTGGAAATATTTTGTCCAATTTTAAACTTTGAAGGTTAGATAAGAAAAGGGTTCTCTAGATCAGGTTTTGGTAAGTTATGGCTCAGCCGGCCTTCTGTTTTTATAAATAAATATTTTATTAGAACACAGTCTTACTGACTCGTTTATGTGTTGTTTTAATTGCTCTTGCTTGGGACAGACCATAGCCACCCAAAGTCTAAGATACTTACTCTCTACCCCTTACAGAAAAAGGTTTGCAACCTCTGCTCTAAATCCTGGGTAATGCAGGCTTTCTGGATATAGAAGAAATGAGATAATTTCTATGATAATGTTCAGCAGAAGCCCTTTTAAGGTATAATTTCTGGATCCACTAAGTCTTGATAGTGAGATTTAAACCTAAGCCATTTGACTTCAGAATTTATGTTTTTTATGTTATAACAGATAGCAAATCTACATTAGCATTCTTGTCCACCTCTGCTCTCAAGTGTTCTGCTTTAGAGAGTAATATGTGATTGTAGTATAAAAGGTAATTAATATAAGAATGATAGAGCCACACCTAGTGCTGTCTTATATCATTTTACAGAAGAGGAAACAGGCCCAGGAAGAATAAGCTACATGAGGTAATACAACTGAAGGGAAACATTTTTAGTACTGCATAATTCCAAAGCAGCTGTTCAAATTCTTTTAAATTATGGTTTCTATAATTTCTAGCTCACCTGTCCTGTTCCAGATACGCACTTAGCTGACAGTGATCTCTGAAGAGGCGACTTTGAATTTGCTCTTACAATATCTAAACGAGATGAATAATCTGGTGGATACAGAGAATTTCGGAAAACCTATTGCAATAATAAAACAACATTATAAAGAAGATACTAAACAACGAAAATCTAGAGAGTCAAATTAAATTCCTCTTAAGATTCTTAAAAAGCAACTCCCCCAAATTGGATAATATTCCAGTTATTATAAAAGAAAAAACAAAAATACAAAAATAGTGTAAGCTAGAAAGGTGACAGCTAAAAAACTCTATTTGAATCATATAAGTCAAGGGATGTAAGCACCAATTAGACATGAAACAATCACTTAAATGCTTTTGCCAGGGGAATTGCAAAAATTCAACCCTCAAAGAGTATGCAGGAAGCTAGTAGGGAGGCTACAACTCCTACCTTTGATTCTTCCTGTTTTGCCTATCCTCAACTCTTACCAGTTTAACTTTACTGCAGTACTGCTATGGAAAATCACCTAAGAACAAATTGGAGTCTCTATAATTTATGGATTCTAACCTCATTGGGATCTGGAATGCCATAACTTGTCAGTTCTCTTAAGACACTACTTCCAAATCTTACTGTTAAGCCTTCCTGTCTTTTCCCCCATTTCTCTAGTAGACTAACAGATAAGGTTATCAGGTGTGAATCTTTTCAACTTCCCTTTCTTTCCCCTCAAATTCTTCATCCCATCCTTTATTTTTTTTAAGTAAATATCATTCTGATTCTTTCCAATGTGCATTTTTCCTTTATCCAAAACTTTAAACCAAACTAACAAAAGCTTTTGTTTTCCACAGGTTCCCTCTCCTAGAAAAATGAGCTCAAGATCCATTCAAGGCATACCTTTACTTCTTCAAAAAACTTTTCAAATATTCGATTTCATCTTTATTTTTCAACAAACTACAATTGTGGGCTTTCACCTTCCACTCAAATTGCTCTAGCCAAAACCACCAAAGTCATCTTTTTGTCTTCATCCTCACTGACTGTCCCAAAACGTCTTTTCCTTGCCATTGCTAAGCTCTTTAATTGTGCTAGCTACTCTATTTCTTTACATCTCATTTTCTATTAACTTATACCTTAAATATTTTTAAAGTGTTTCCCTTGGGCCACTTAAAAAAAATGTTTCTCTGAAAGCTCTTACCTACTCAGTGTTTAATGGCTATCCTTCAACTAATCCTCTGTATACTCTATATACTGTCTTCTGACAACCATATTCATGCTGCCAACTGCCTTCTGTTTTAGACCAGCACTGTCCAATAGAACTTTCTGAGATGATGGAAATGTTTGCTGTTCTGTGCTGTCTAAAAAGGGAGCCATTGGCCATATGTGGCTACTAAGTACTTGAAATGTGATTCATATGGCTGAGGAACTAAATTTCTTAACTTTAAGTAGCCACATATGCATAGTGGCTACTATTAAATATTTTGGACAGTGTAGCTCTAGATTTTATTTTTATAATAACAGACATTATCTTTTACCTGTAGGTCAAGCTATTAGCCTGAGCATTCTCCCTAAATTTCTCATCTGAGGTTCTTCTGATGTATTGACTCTACATACCTTTCTTTATAGCTTACTTAGACTTATTTTACTAAAAACCAAAATATGTTGTTTCTCTATTCAAAAAATTTTTGTGGCTCCTGACTATATATGCAGAACATAACATTATTCTGTGCCTGTGCAATGCTGGTTCCTCAGCCTGGAATCACAACAAACTTACTCATCCTTCCCGAGCCACACCAAATGCCATATTCTACCTTCCCCTGTTCTCTTAGTAGCTCCTATTGTTCAAGTATAGCTTTTATCTCACAATTTTGTAATTGATTACATAGTTTCCACAACTAGTCTTAAGTTTCTCTAAGGCAAGAAGCTCTGTTTTATCTATGCAACTCCTGAGCTTAAGATACTAACCTGGCAAATAGGAAATGTTAATTAAATTCACTTTTGCCAAATGAATGTTGTTAATATGAACTTAATCCCCATGTTGTGGGGAAAAAAGACCCAAATTAGGGGATGTCTACACATTCCTTTAAATCTCAGAGAACTGCAGGACATAAAAGGAATCAAGGTATAAAACTTAGGAGGTAAGACTTGTGTTTTAAGGCAATTCAGGGATGCTGATTAGTTTAACA
Source organism: Lepilemur ruficaudatus (assembly GCA_963574885.1). Taxonomy (NCBI): domain Eukaryota; kingdom Metazoa; phylum Chordata; class Mammalia; order Primates; family Lepilemuridae; genus Lepilemur; species Lepilemur ruficaudatus. Next base: position 34,194 of record CAUYRT010080099.1, on the reverse strand, counting down.
GGTTGCCATGGACCAAATTCTATGGGTGCCAGACGTCAACACTGACATCCTGGTATGGTATCAAAACTTGATGACTCATTAATCAACTGGAATTTGGAAGAGATACTTTTGTTAGAACATTCCTTTAACTTTTCTAGCAAAGCTGAAATTTAAAGTGGAAAATGGAAGACAATATGCAACCCTTGGGATAAAAGTCTAAACCAGTTAAATATTTATTAACATTAAATTTTTCCTGAAAAATATATTTACAGGAACATTAATTGGCAATAATGCGTTTTCCAACACAGTCCAAGATCTCTTCTAGGAGTGAATCTCAAGATCTGAATATGCTCTGAAGTGAAAGTGCAGAGGTGATCATTTGAAGGGGAAAATGGGCCCAACAATACTTTTTTAAATGAAGAACAAATAAGGTAAGATGGTTTGTGATATAATTAGAGTACCTAACTGCAAAAAACTGGCTGCAGCTGGAATAAAGCTCAGTGGTTCTCAGAAGGCAGGGACTACCTGGAAGTATAGCAAGTTATTTCTCTGTCCCTTTCTGCATGTTTTTTCTACTTTCCAGAAACCTTGTATTTTGCAGGATCCTTCCTCCTTATGGTACCTATTTGATACAGTTTTACTTCTCCTGATGGTACCTGTTTGATACAGTTTTACTTCTCTTGATCACACAAAGCCCCCCAGACTGCTCGACTCTCCACAATTGCTGTATGGCATAATAATAATAGTTTATGCCTATGGCTCATTGAACTCATGCTTGTACCCTGTACTGTGCTGTTTTAAATATAATTTTCTTTATTCCTGCCTTAGGATCTATGTATATTCTTTCTGTGCCCTTTGCCAGGCATCCTCCTAATCCTTCAACCTTCTAATTAAGAAATCACTCTTTGATTCTCTGGACTATTTTGAAACCTCCATCACACAATACACTCTATTTTTTTTCTTTATGGAACTAGTCATATTATAAAACTTAAATAATTACACAGTATTTTTTAAATGTCTGAACTCTCTGGTGATTTTAAATTCCTGCTTTGACAACTTGGATCATTTCTAACTTAGAAGGCTAAATCCTTAGCACTAAGAATGGTGCCTGGCATGTAACAGATGCTCAATAAATAGTTGTTGCACAAATATATGAAGTATCTCCATCTTAGAGGGGAGGAAGTTGAAGGGTGACCATGTTAACTTGCTCAATATTACTCCACTAGAAAGTGAGAAAGTTGATATTCAAAAACACATCTACCACATTATCCTGAGACCTTGAGTTTTACATGGATGTCTCCTCCCACAAACTACCTAGATACCGGATTAAGAGTAGTGGTAAGAGGAAGTTATAAAGTGGTGACAAAAATGTTATCTAGAGATGGGTGTTGTGGCTCATGCCTGTAATCCTAGCACTGTGGAAGGCCAAAGCAGGAGGATTGCTTGAGGCCAGTTCAAGACCAACCTGAGCAACATAGTGAGACCCCTTCTCACAGAATATTTAAAAATTAGCTGGGCATGGTGGCGTGTATCTGTAGTCCCAGCTACTTGGGAGGGTAAGACAGGAGGATGGCTTGAGCCCAGGAGTTTGAGGTTGCAGTGAGCTATGATGATGCCACTGCACTCCAGCCTGGGTGATAGAGCAAGCCCCCCACTCCCCCCCCCAAAAAAAAGATATCTAGGACCTCTGGAATGAGAAGGAAACTCGTGGGGCTCATCAGGTGTGAAGAAACTTTAACATCAACTTTAATGAATGGCATGGCAAAGGTATTAGAAAAAGGAAAATGAAACTCAGAAAGGGGACTCCAGTCTTGCAGGAAAAGTGGGGGATCACTTTTGAACCTGCCACTCAATGCAGTGTTATTTCTTATAAGAAATGGTTCACATCACTCATCAAGGACCACACTTCTGGTAGTCTAGTGTAGAGAGGATAAAAATACAGCAGGCCTGGTCGTCAGACTTCTGGTATTGATTTCAGTTCTGCTATTTCCTAGCTATGGGACCTCTGGGAACTTAACCTCACTGCTTCAGTTTTCTCATCCGTAGAAATGAGGACAATAAGCACTTTCATCAAGTTGATGGGAGGATTAAATAATTAATGTAGTTAAAATGCATAGATCAGTAGCTGGGCCAGTGTAATCACTATATAAGCATTTGTTATTTTATTAATTTACAAATTACAGATGAAGGCTTGATAATCAATTTTTAAAAACAGGACATGAAAAGGAGTGAAAATTAAGAAACTCAAGCGTTAGTATTTGGAAGGAAATAACACTTATGAAGTAATCCATGACAAACAGAAAATACAAATATGATCATGTATGTGCAACTGCCATAGAATTGTGAAATCAGATTTTGGCACTGGAAACATTCACATACTTAAAATGTACCTTTTCTCATTTTCATTAACCTATATTCTGGTTTTACTGAATTAAGTTTCCTGGAACCAGCAGAGTAATGGGATGAGAAGGCTCACAGGATCTCTTTATTGATAGTTAAGATACCAATAAATAAATAAAATTGGGGGAATCTTCAAAATTGTCAAATGGCAGATACTCTGAAATTCTATCCTTTATTAATATGGAATTCTGGTTATATCTTGAGAGTACATGACTTTTTTCCACCTCTCTATTAGAGATAATATGGAGAAAGTATATCTTTAATATTTTATCTATTTCAGCAAAAATACTTTTGTGCCTTTTTTCTCTTCTTTTGGAAGAGGCTAGGATATTTACTCTTCAAATGTGATTATTAACACATTGCCACACTAGAAAAAAAAACTTTTTTTCCTTGGGGCCATGGTGTTTTATTACGAAAATAGAATAAAAACTTCAAAAACAAAATGATCTTTTCTAATTTAATGAAAAATTTGTTATTTTTTATTGTTTACTGTGTGTGTTATATGCAATGCAATTTATGCTTTTAGAATTAAATTGTCAGTATTAATTGTAACAATAAGAACATCAACAAGTAAGATTTTCACAAACCAACTGCAGGGTTTTGCTTTACAGGGCCCCAGGCTCAAAACTAGCGAGAGTTAAATACAACTCACATGGCAGTTAATGTGTTAAAGATGAGGCCTTGATACTTAACAGCTTTAATGTTAGTTGGCCAATAAGAAGTGTTTGCATTTAACTAAAACTCCTATTAAGCTTATACAAGCCTACTTTTATTTCATAGCTTAGTGATTATAAGTTAGACAGTTGGGATGCTGGTTCTGTTTGCTAGCTACATGGCCACAGACAAGTTACATTATTTAAAGCTGCTAAGCCTGTTTCTGTAGTTGTAAAATTATAGTTATAAGAGCACCTACCTCTTAAGATTGTGTGAGGTTTGAATGAGAAAATGCATGTAAAGCTTTGGGCACTGTGCATGGCATAAACACTTTATAAATGTTTCTCAGATCAATAAATTTAGTTATTTTTAGCACACTTTAGTGGCTTATATCACCAGCCAAAATGATATACTGTTTTATTTCATGTAATGGCTTTATGTAAATTATATTTTACTAGCTATTAATAAATTAATTCTTGGAACTTTTTGCTATGGTTAATTTGAAAAGTTAAAAATAAATAAATGAAAAATCATAAAAAGTTCAGCTATTTGGGGCTGCACACAATAACCACTGTAGTGTTCTAATTTAAGATATTTTTACCCATACAAACTAATGTTCTCTTTTAAACATTTACACATTAACAGAAGAACTGAGCTTAGACATAATCCTACCTCTAAATCTTCATCCTCATCAATCTTTTGTATGTTTTGGTAGGCAGCAGTGTAGACCTCTAAAGCTTTGCCGTGAAATAACATTTCGATTGTGATAAATTCTGAAAATATAGTCTAAGAAAACAGAGATTTGAATTTAAACCATCATTTAAATTACTTTATGAGTTTAGTATATTTATTCCATAATATAGTCTTGGCATTTTATCAAATACAGAAGTATCTGTTTTTTTATAGGGCAAATGAAGTATGAAAGATAACCGAAATAAAAATAGTTGTGAAGACCTTTTGCAGCAAAACCTTCAAATTACACAAAGTATTTCCTACATCACCAGTCACTTCCTTATTTTTTATTTTAGTTAGGTTTCCTCTTTACACCTAGTAATTGACATTTATAGTAAAGAAAGATCTGACCAAAATATATGCCATTATGTACTCTGATACCACATGCCAGTTAAGTATTAGAGCAGTTCAATTCTAAAGCTGGTACTTTAGTAACTCTAAATGATGTTTAAAGAATAGAATATTTTTTTAGACAGGAATTATAGTCCATCATATTTCTGACTAAATGCTTCTTATGTTCTCTAAACATAAAGAAATTACTTGGTAATAATGACATTCCTACCACTGATAATAATATGATACATTTCCATAGAGCTTTCCAGTTTACAAATACTGACTTGCCCATTGTTGCTCACAGCTAGACTGCTGAGATATGGATCTGATTCTAAAGTTATAAGGTTATATCCCTTGCCCACTAAGAGTTATAGGTTATATAACTCAACTAAGGTTATAGCTCTTGCCCACTGAACTGTGTTGTTCTTGCTGTAATTATTTCCTTCACAAAAGAACCATTCAGGAAGCTCTATGAACATGATGAAAATTTAAGGAAGACCATGAGCAAAGAGAATGAAGATATGCCTATGATCTAAGCAGGGGGTGAGATAATTGGTACGTGGGGAAAGGATATAAGCCAGGCATGTTTTCAATAAATAGGATCTTATTTTGTTAATTACCTTGTCTCATACTAAAATAAAATAAGCATTCAATGTAGAGAGAAATGGGATGAGTAAAAACAAAGTGGAAAATACTCAAGCATGGGTTATGCTAGAAGGCAATAGTCAAATACACATTTCCCTTCATCCCTGCTCTCCTGAGGTAACCACCCAGAAAGGAGTGATCATGTACTTCGAAGACAGTCATATAGATAACCATCAGTGTCCTATGATTCTTTTCTCCATTTCCATTCTTTCCTAAAAGATTAGAAAAATATTTAAAGGAGTATTAACAGGCTTCTGAGTGTTACTCAGTGGAAACAGATCTGCAGTTGAAAGTATCCCTTCTGGGCTGCCAAGCACATATGTCAGTATGACTGAGAAGACTGGCTCTGGGATAAGACACTTACAACTATGACCAACAATTACCCTTATGTCACTTCATATAGGTTATAGAGAAGGCTCTGGCACATTGGACTGGCAGCTATTAAAATAAACAGCATTATGCCAAAATACAGTTTTGGATTTCATACTAAGAATCTCCAGATATCAAGGAATACGATAGAGGGGGAATGGCTTTTGACCAGGGCTGGCACTTACTCTCTTAGTTTTCAGTCTCCCTAATATAGTTAACCAGAAAGGGGTCAAGTGTCCTCGAGGAGTATGGAAACTCCTAAAGGGAAAACAGAACTAGGAATCATTGACAAGCTAAAACACCCAGTTTTAATGTTCAAGAAGTTAACTAGGTGGGCATGGTCATACATTCCTGTAATCCCAGCTACTTGGGAGGCTGAGGTTAGAGGATTCTTTGAACCCAGGAGTTCTAGACCAGCCTTGGCAACATAGTGAGATCCCCGTCTCAACAACAACTACAAAAAAATTAAACTAGCTAAATTGGAAAATGTTCCTTATCTGGTTTGATTAGCAAGCAAAGTATTTAACAAAGAAGTTATCAGTGGTCTTGTCAACATTTTGGGAGGTAAAAGGAAAATAACAGGCCAGGTGCGGTGGCTCATGTCTGTAAGCCTAGCACTTTGGGAGGCCAAGGCAGGAGGATTGCTTGAGGACAGGAGTTCAAGACCAGCCTGAGCAATATAGTGAGACCTAGCTCTACAAAAAGTAGAAAAATAAGCCTACCTGGTGGTACGTTCCTGTAGTCTCAGCTACTCAGGAGGATTGTTTGAGCCCAGGAGTTTGAGGTTGCAGTGAGCTATGATGATGCCACTGCACTCTAACCTGGGTAACAGAGTGAGACCCTGTCTCAAAAAAGAAAAGAAAAAAAGTAAAGGGGAAACAACAGCTCTCTCCAGAGTACAGGCTGTTTAATAAAGGATGTCAGGAGCACTTTATACCATTTGAAAATAATGAAGTTATATATCTACCTCATACCAGGTACACCACTGCTAGATAAAATATTTAAATGTTTAAAATATTAAAATGGTCACACAAACACCAGAAGAAAATAAAAGCAAGTATCTGTATAATCTAGGGGATGAAAACCTAAGCATGACACAAGGCAGAAACCAAAAAGATGACCAATGGATTTGGCAACAAAAAGAAAAGTTCAAGGTGGCAGATACATCATTAAGCTGTAAAATGAGAAAATATATTTTCACAATATAAAGGATTTTTACAAAAAGAGAAATGCCAACACCCAATAGAAATACAGGCTAAGGAAAATGTAATTTCCTAAAGATATGTATCATTAAATACATGAAAAAATGCTCAGCAGTAACGATGTAAATGCGACATTGATTTTTTTACCTATCATTTGCTGATATTAAAAATATTATTAATCATTTTATCTATGCTTATGCAAGGTTTAGTGGAAATGTAAACTGGTTCAACTTTGGTGGCTGGAAGTTGTAAAAAGTGTATGCTCTTTGAACAAGGAACTCCATTTCTGGTAATTTATCCCAAAAGATTATCTGGGCCAGCACAAAGGCCAATATTTAAGGATGTATAATGATGCGAAATGACACCTATAATTGCAAAAATAACTTAGATGTCCACCAATGAGGACTGGTTAATAAACCAGTACATCCATATTGCAGAACACTATGAGGATATCAAAAATGATGATACAGATCTCTATGTCTTAGCATAAATATGTTCATGATATATTAAATTTTAAAAAGAGATGCTATACATAGTGTAGTCCCATTTGTATTTAACTGTATTGGGCTAAAAATTAGTACCTTCCTCATAAGGATGTTGTCAGGAATAAATGAGTTTATCCACACAAAATGCTTAGAATGGTACCTGGCACATAGTTGATGTTTAAGAAATGTTTTTGTTGTTATTATTACCATATCTCTGTGTATATGTGCATAGAGAAGAAGTCTGAAGGGTATCAACAAATTGGAGCTGATTATTTTTGGGTGGGATTATTGTACTTTTCTCTAATTTTATGGAAATTTTTATAATTTTTATATTTATAATAAAAAATAAAACTATTAAAAATTTAACTTAGAAGATGTTTCTTGCCCATGTCAACTGCTGTACCACACACTGAGTTCCTATTACATGGAAAACAAATGAGACTGTGATTTTTCTCTCTTGTTCTGTACACTAAGTTCAATACCAGCCTTTCTCAGAAAGACACTTTTTGCACAATTCCTATGAAAAGTCTTTGTCTAAATATTGTGTCACCTAATTAATGCCATTACCAAAATCCAAATGGACTTGTCAGTTAAATCCACCTCAAACACAGTAATGCAGTTGTGAGCAGTGTTCACTATAGCTAATCATTTCTCCTTCCAGAGTGATGAAAGAAGGATCCATAAGCTCTGCCCTCATCTGAAGTAGAAGTAGCCTAACAACTTGGACTAAGTATGTTCTTTGTTTCTCTCCAAAATAAGAGGAGCATCAAAAACTGGTTTTTCCAAGAATTTGTCTCACAAACAAATCTGTGAAACATGCTAAAATCAACATGGTGATATCTGAATATTGTTTTTATTATTAATAGAAATCGGGTAAATAATATAACCTTTTTTGACTATCTTTGAGGCTATTAAGAGATTTCTGCATCCCTCTTTCTTGTGAAAGATCCCAAATATAGCCTAACTTAGCAAAGAAACAATAATGATGTGGAAAGATGTGCAGAATGGAGATTCAGAACCCTGAAAGACTCTGGTATTGATAACTGGTGCTCATATTTCTGGGAGTTTGCAACAGCTGTAGGAGTTTGCAGGTAACATGATTTTGCATTAAGAAAATCCTAAGGAATCCACTAAAAACTATTAGAACAACTAACAGTTGAATGTGGCAAGGTTGCAGGACATAAAGTCAGTGTACAAAAGTCAATTGTATTTCTATACATTTGCAATGAGCAATCTGAAAATGCAATCAAGAAAACAATTGCATTTACAGTAGCAACAAGAAGTATAAAATACTTAAGAATAAATTTAATAAAAGGGCAAAATTTATACTCTGAAAACTATAAATATTGTTTAAAGAAATTAGGAAAGATTTAAATAAATGGAAAAATATCCCATGTTCATGGATTGGAAGAATTAGTCTTAAAATGTCAATACTCCCCAAATTGATCAGCAGATTTTATGCAATCCCTATTAGAACCCCAGCTAACTTCTTTGTAGAAACTGACAGGCTGGTTCTAAAATTCATGTGGAAATGCAGTAGATCCAGAATAGCCAAATTAGTCTTAAAAAAGAACAAAGAAGACTCACATAACCTGATTTTAAAATTTACCATAAAACATTGTTAATCAAGACAGTGTGATACTGGCCTAAGGATAGACATGTAGATCAATGAAAGGGAATGTGAATCTGGAAATAAAACCACGTCAACTTATTTTCAACAAAGGTTGCCAACACCATTCAATGGGGAAAGAATAGTCTCTTCAAATGGTGTTTCAACACTGGATAGTCATAAGCAAAAGACTGAAATTTGACATTTAGCTCACACCTTATACAAAAATTAACTCAAATGTATCAAAGTCATCTATAAGAGCTAAAATATAAAATTGTTAGAAAACATAAGGATAAATCTTCATGACCCTGGATTTAGCAGTGGGTTTTTAGCTATAACATCAAAGAACAAGCAACAAAAGACAGATAAATTGGAATTCATCAAAATGAAAAACTTGTGCTTCACCATTATGAAAGTGAAAAGACAACCCACAGAATGGGAGAAAATAATAGCAGGTTATTTATCTGATAAGAGACTTCTATCCAGAATATATAAAAATCTCTTACAACTCAATAAAAAGACAACCTAATTAAAATACGGGCAAAGGATGTGAATAGCCATTTCTCCAAGGAAGATATATATGCAAATGGTTAATAAGCATCATCAGGGAATGCAAGTCAAAACTACAATGAAATATTATGAATATTTCAAATCCTCTAGGATTGCTACAACAAAGAAGTCTGGGGGAAAGAAAACAAGTCTGATAATGTCAAGTGTTGAGGATGCAGAGAAATCAGGACCCTTATATACCGCCGGTGTGCCAAAACAATGGTGCACTCACTTTGGAAAACAGTCTGGCAGTTCCTGGTATGATTAAGCATAGAATTATCAATGAACCAGCAATTTCACTCCTAGGAATATACCTATGAGAAGTGAAAATATATGTCTGCACAGAAACTTGCACATAAATGTTTATATCAGCATTATTCACAATAGCCAAAAGGTAAAAACAATCTAAATGTCCAACTGATGAATGGATAAACAAAATGTGATAATATCCATATAATGGAATATTATTTGGTCATAAAAAAGGATTGAAGTACTGATGCATCCTACAACATGGCTAAGCCTTGAAAGCAGGCTAATTGAAAGAAACCAGTTATAAAAGAACATTTTATGGTTACACTCATATGAAATGTCCAGAATGGAAGCATTCATAGAGACAAAGAAGATCAGTAGTGGCTGTTTAGGGCTGGGAGGCAGGCAGGGAGTTAAAAGCCAAAGTGTACGAGGTTGAGGTGATAGTTGCACATATCTGTGAATACACTAAAAACCAATGAGTTGTACACTTTGAATTATATCTCAATATTTTTTTTAAGTGTAGGGTTTTTCCTATCTCTTTTTTTTCTTTCTCTTTTTCCTCTACAACCACCAGGAGATTTTCCTCTTTTGTGGACATGACACAGCAGACAGAGAAGCTTGGAAACTTTTATGTGCACCTTCCACTGTGCAGCTCCTCACTCTATCTCCTGTTGCTTCAGGAAATTCCAGGTTATGAATTGTAGCTGGGAATTCTACACTCACCTTTTCTACCCCCATTTTGTACTTGGTGATGCTCAGGGACTTAAAAACACCTGTACAGGTAGCTAGTATGTGGGTAGGACACAGAAGTGATCCCAAAGATCGGATTAGAGATGAATTTCCATGTGTAAAAGTAAATTTTGCAGACAGGAGGATGGGTGGTGGAATGAGGAATCAGGCTCCCATCACTACAGAAGCCCTTAGGTGACAGTGGAATCAGACATACAAGTCTCCATTCTCATTTTTTAGGCTAAAGCTAATTAGTAACCCTCCTTTCCCTCTCCTTAAGAGAGCATGTCAACAACTGTAAAACTTCAGACCCTGACAGTACTCTCCCAACTTGGTAAAGGAATCTGTTGCAGTACAGTGCCTTGAGATGCTCTTCTATGAGTAGCAGTCTACTATTACACAGCAAAGTGTATAGCCTATGACTGAACTGAGAGGCTATGAAATTCTTTGAAATAATGACAGGAAAATTAAAGAAAATAAAATATGCAAATGAATTTTGTTTCATGGATTCAGAGAGGAATAATATTTAATTGACAGATCATGCTGATTTTATTGATAAGAACATGGCTTATAAAAGCAGGATGATTTCTTTGTCAATAGTAAAATAACAAAAAAACTTATCTTTAAAGCTTGGTACAAGAAAATTTACAGTGAGCCAAAAGACATCCTTAGATGAGTTCTAAAGTCTATAAGATGATCATAAGCAGTCTTTCATCTATCCAAGATGCCTATCAAAAAGTCACTGAAGACCTGCTGAATTTCATGATCCCAAAGAAAGTTTCAAATCTACTGATGTGTTACAATAAAATAAGTCAATTCGTGTGATTTTGTAAACTAAGATACCATATTATAGTGGGTACAAATTTATGTGGTTGGCTACTGTGACCCTGTTATATGTTTACTTATTTGATAATATGTAGTTATTAGAAAGTTTTATGGTATAAAACTTAATTTTATTTTATTTTAACTTAATTAACTTTAAATTAAACTTAATTTAATTAACTTTAAATTAACTTTAATTTTATTTGAACTTAAAAATTTTTATGGTATAAAAATTAATTACAGTGTATTATAACAAAGCACAGATTATAAAAAAATGGTTTATAGCTACATTTCTGGCTTTGGTGCTTTGGGTAAGTTACTCTATGTCTCTGCTTAATTTCTTCATAGTACCACCTCATTCTCATGGGGTTGCTGTGAAGATTGAAAGATAATTTATGTGAAGTGGCTGGAATAGCACCTGATACATGCAAACATAACATATGTTAATTCCCCTTGATTAAATAGTATTGGTGATAAAAAGCTGAATATCTGGCCTCTGGTTGGGAATGTTGATCCTTTATATACCACTGTTTCCATAACAAAGTAACATTTCATATATTTTGATTTCTAATATCTTTTTTCCCCACAAGAACTGTTTATGAGCTAACAAATTCAGAATAATCTAAAATTTTCATAAGTTTAGATTAGTTAAGGTTCATGTTTTGAACCTTAACTGTTACTTTATTACCTTTATATCCTTTATTTTCTGCTTTTCAAAATTGTCAATAGTTTCTTCTAGATGACGAGTTGTTCGGGTGGCATCCATTGTAGCTCTCTGTAATTCGGTTTCTGCCTACAAAAGTATTCCCCAACCAAAGATATTAAAAAAACAAATCAGAATCCATTTAGTTGAGTCTACTAGTAAATGCTACCATTATAGTACTGGCTTTTTGGCATAACAGCATAAATTGTTCAATGCTATATTTTACCACATATAATAAAATGATCTATGTAATAAGCACATGCAGAATAAAGAACTTTATGTGTATTCAAAAGTGACATGATTCATGATCTCAAAAAAACCCCCAAATCCTTCCCTTTCTTTCTTTAATATTATTTTTTTCCCTATCACCTTTGGATGATTTACTATAAAACAATTTTTTATATTTTCTACGGCTTCCATCTGTTTCACTGCCTGTGCCATTTATCATAAAATCGTTTTTCTTCTATCTCTCTCCCCTTCAGCTATTTCTATCCACAAAAGAAAGGACTTATGACTTAGGAATAAGGATTTTCAATTCTCTCAATTACAGATTGTCTCTTAATCTATAAAATACCATAATGCTTATCTCATAGGATTACTGTATGGATTAAATGAAATAATCTTTGTAAAGGACTAAGGAGAGTGATTGGCACACAGTAGAAAAATGTACAGTTATGACAATTTCCACAACTAAGAGTCTGTGTTTATTTTTATCATTACAACAAGGAGGTATTTTTGGCTAGCAAGACTCTTCCTTGCTTACTTTTATTGTCTCCAATATGTCTAATTTTATATTTTAATTAGGTGGAATAGAATATACATTATAAATATTTATTTCAGCATGGGATTTCTACTTGTAGATTCTTCTTTATAAACTAATGATATTACACTGTTTCTATTTAATGTGTATTACAAAAATATATACACTAGTAGCTAAAAAATTAGATAGCAAGTCTAATGCTTTGCCTCATACATTCTGACATTATCTAGATCTGTGTTGTACAGTCAATATGGTGGCCATTAGCCACATGTGGCTACTTACATTTAAATTAAGTAAAATTAAATAAAAATTTCAAAACTGATTCCTATTACTATAGTTGCATTTCAGCAGCTCAATAGCCATACATAGTGGCTATAGTACTGTTAAGTGTAGAACATTTCCAATCTAATTGTCCATTTCTCTTTAACCATCTCATTCTTAGGATAAATAACAGTTGCCCAAAAACATTTAAAATATTTTCTTAAATAGTGACACAAATTTTAAAAGACATAGCTCAATTTTCTGATTAAATTCTTCCTAATAAAGTTTTATTTCCTATGCTAGTATTAGATTTACTAAAAGTCTCATATATCATCATTTAATAATTAATCATGGGAAAAGTTTGCATTTGTCACCAAAGTTCTATACTGTGACATTTGGCCCTTGCTTTCTTTTTTAGGAAAAAGTTTGGAACAAGTAAAAGGGTTTAATGTAAGGATCCATTTCTTTTCTTTTCCTTTTTTTTTTTTTTTTTTTAGACAGGATCTTGCTATATCACCTGGGCTAGAATGCAGTGGCCTCATCACAGTTCACTGCAACCTCAAAGTCCTGCGCTCAAGAGATCCTCCTGTCTCAGCCTCCTGATGAGCTGGAACGACAAGTGCGTACCACTACGCCCAGCTAATTTTTCTATGTTTTTGTAGAGACAGGGTCTAGCTCTTGCTCAGGCTGGTCTTGAACTCCTGGCCTCAAGCAATCCTCCCGCCTCTGTCTCCCAAAGTGCTAGGATTACAGGCATGAGCCACCTTGCCCGGCCAGATCCATTTCTTGACACACCATTTTATTACCCACCTGTGACTGAAATTTTTCATAAAGGAAAAAATACATTTCAAAGAGAATGTAACAATTTTTTCAATGAATTAAAATCATATACTTTTGTAAAATTATATACTTGTAATTAGGTAGTAATTATAACTATATTTGATTACATACTCTTGCAATTAGGTTCATTCAGCTATATAATTTCAAGATACTAAGCACTTAAAAGTATATTCATTTATACCTCTGTGTATATATTTATTATATGGGGAGTAACCTTTATTTTTTAAAACCATACAAACTTTCAACTTAATCATATCCAATAATCAAAAACAATTCTCTTTATTGCTAGGTGGGATTCTTTAATTTATAATTTCATCAGAGGAAATTCAAAAGTAAAACAGCTTCTCTGAAGATTTATTAATATGAAAAAAATTCTCTAACAGTTATTTGATGTTTTAATGTTTTGCTAATAGAATACTGAAGCAGACTAATTCCTAATACTGTTTATTACATGTGACTGATGCAGTCCTTTACTTGTGACTACTTTCTTTTGATTCATGTCTTTCCCTTCCCCATTTATTGGTATTTTCATTTTAAAATTTGGAAGGGTAAATAGAGTTGGCTAACCTAGGAAAGCATGGGAAAAGAGAAGCCATAGCTAGGACATCTGTATTTTAACCTTCTATCACCTCCCAGCAACTATTACTCATTTTCGAAGCTCTCAAATCCTTTACTCAAGCATAGCAATGTACCCGAAGTCACACAGCTATTTTTAGCAAAGGGAATATAGATTTCTAATAATTTTTTCTTTACTGAAAATTTTTCTAAATCCCATAATGTACCAATTTGAGTAGGAAATGCTTTTTATTAAAATACTAAGACATGACTCCATGAATAAAGATATCAGTATATTCAATAGAATTAGCTAAGAATTTAAAATGATTATAAAAGGGTAAGCCAGTCTGGTGTTTTTAAAACTGTTATAGGAAGCTTGTTTAGAAGTCACTTGGGGCCTTTCTTAGGGGGTGAGCAGGTGGAGCCTTGGGATTCTTTACCCCAATCTCTTCTATCACAGGGACTCCATTTTATTTTACATATTACACTTTAATATACTTCTTCTAAATAGATAAATTTTAAGGGTCTATCTTGGTAAAAACTCTATGAAAGTATGATTGAACATTATTATATTTATACTGATACATTTATATGTAGATTGTTCTTTATTTTTTGGTCTTAGATTGTAAAAATATACAAGTTGCAGATCTTACCCAGTGAGCAAAATCGATTCACCTGTAGCAATCATCTCTTCAGTTGTTGTATTTATTTTCTCCCCCTGTGAACCCACAGACTGGCTTCATCTATGCTCTAAAACTGCCTCTCTTTCACAGCAGTGTTTCCAGAAAGCATCTAAGAAAAATCTTTGTCTTAGGAATAGACTCATTTCTGTGTTGAGTGTTGATACCAATACTCATGATTCAATCTTTCCAACTGCTCAGGATTACAGATGTTACATTTTGCCTGCCTTCATATATCTCTACTCCCTTCCCAGAGAACAAAACAAAACATTTTGATCCCTGGCTTAATTCTTAAACACTGGTGACACTCCTCTTGGCCTCTACCTTGATCTCCAGTTGTCAGTCATGAATTTTCTAACATTCTCTAGTTTGTGTGACTTGCTTAAAACACAGACTGTGTAATCTCTAGTTTGCAGATCTTACGCCTCCATAACTGTCTGGCCTCCAGTGGGCACTCCCAGCGGTATGGCTGTCCATTTTTGTTTAGTACAAAGTTGGACTTATGTACCTTTGGTCCAAAGGAAGAAGGACCAAGCAATTGGTGCAGCCCCAGATCACTGCTCAAGGGACTTTTCTCAGGAATGGAGGTGTTCTGGAACCTCAAATGCCCCCAAAGAGCCACTCCTCATGTGGTGATCTGGGCAATAACAACCTTAAGGAGGTAGGAAGGAGACACATAAGAAGGAATGGGAAAAAGAGGCAGCAGGGATGTTACTGCTTTCTACACAGTTCTACCTATCCCAGTTGCTGGCAATTAACCAAGCACAATTTTCATGCTTTTGTTTAAGTCATGAAGGCATATTCTAGTTTAAGAAATATTCAAATTTAATAGAAGAACCTTGTTACAGGAGACAGTTCTGTTTAGATCCCTTTGTGTCCAGCTTGGACCTCAACTATACTCCTAAATCTCCTGAGGGTCATTGGCTGGAAGTCATAATTGTGGTTTTAAAAGATGAAGGAAATTATAATGGGAAATTTTCTTTCCTTTTCTCAAAAATGGGGCAGAGAAGGCATTGATATATTAGAATTGATGATAAAAATGATAAATCTTTAAGTTATTTTTATAATTTCTACGTAGTCATCACCATGTGAAAGAAATTTCAGAAATTTGAATTTACTCTTATATTAATAAAAACCTGTGCATTTATGAGTTGGACTTTTTGTTCTGGGAAGTCTACTACGGAAAACAATATAAGGGGATTGAATTAGGTGGTGTAATCTCTTTAAAATTAGCTACTTTCTATGGTGAGAATTCCTAAATGCATGTGTTTTTCAATCTTTATATTCAAATTCTCCAGTCATTTAAAAGTAAAAATGCATAATTTCTATATACATTTACTTTTATACCGCATACCTTACAAAACATTTTTTTTAAAGACCAAAATTCAAAGGATACAATAACATGTCGATCAGATGGGTTTCGCTGACGTGTTCTTTCTAACTGAGTTAACTGCTTAGCTTCTCGATTCCTTGCTGTTAATGTTGCCTTCAGGTCATCCTGCAAATAGGCATTTTTTGTTAATAAAAATTTCTGATTTAAGGAACAAAATATACACACACTGCTTTAAAAATGGAAGAACACTTCTTATTTGGTCAAGGTACCATTACCACAGGAATTATGAATACTACTTAGTATGTCTCTGTGTGTGAAAGTGTATGTTTCTTTTAATATTCTCTCAAAATAACGACACAATTTCAGTGCAAAACTATAACCACAATATATACATATATGTGTATATATGTATAATTTTGATTGTGGTAGTGGTTACATGGGTATGCACATTTGTCAAAACTCAGTGGTCACTTAAAATGGAAGAGTTTTACTGCATATAAATTATATTTCAATAAAGTTTTTTTCAATAGAATTTTGTCACACATTTTTTTTTTTGAGACAGAGTGTCACTCTGTTGCTTGGGCTAGATTGCCATGGCATCAGCCTAGCTCATAGCAACCTCAAACTCCTGGGCTCAGCGATCCTCTTGCCTCAGCCTCCTAGGTAGCTGGGACTAACAGGCATGTGCCACCATGCCTGGCTAATTTTTTCTATATGTTTTTAGTTGACCAGCTAATTTCTTTCTTGTTTTTAGTAGAGATGGGGTCTCTCTTGCTAAGGCTGGTCTCGAACTCCTGAGCTCAAACGATCCGCCCGCCTCGGCCTCCCAGAGTGCGAAGATTACAGGTGTGAGCCACCACGCCCCACCTTTGTCACACATTTTAAAAGTCTAAATGTTATCACTTGCTTTAAAACAAAAATATAAACTAATATAGTAAAGCAATTTCTACCCATATATTATTCATGACCATGTTAAATATTTTAAAGTTTCCATAATAATGTCTTATGCTGCTACAGTAGAATACTTAGTAAGCTCACTAAAAATATTTCATTGCTCTCAAAGATCTAAGAAGTGATCTTTCAGAGTATGTAAAAGGAATAACTACACAATACTTAGTAATTTTTATTAAAAGGACAATTGGAAACCTTATACTCTTTTTCAGAATACCTAATAATAGGTGAAAAAAAATGGATTTACTTACCCTTTTCATTTTTACAATGGTTCCATAAGCTTTCAAAGGTTCAACTACTTTGGCTTCAAGTCTTTCAACCTATTGAAAATTATATAAAATATAACTGAAATGTATAGACATATCAAAATTTAAATTCTGAAATGAAACCTATGCTGTTTAAACTGAACATAATTGCTATACAAATATCTAAAAAATTTTCAATTAAAATGTCACTGTTTAGCTTATCTTTTAACCTATAAGTAAAAGGATAATCACCAGAAATTGACAAGACTCAGAATCTAAATTAACACATTAAAAACTGTTGAGCTGTACAGTAACAGTAAAAGCAGAAGAAAAGCATCTGGTATGTAATATGACAAGAAAATGTCTCGAGTTTCTGAGGAGCTCATCTTTGCCACGTAATTATCTAAGTATCAGTTTTTTACTTTAAAGTAGTAGTTTTGGGGTAAGTTTTAATACATCTCCAATTTTAATATAGCTACCATTTTCAGTGTGTTTAGCACAATGTTGGACAGATTACATATATTATCTCTGAATTTTAATAGCTCAACTTTCTAGAAAAGAAAATTGAAGCTCAAAGACACAGCATACTGGAAACATTTGAAGCAACACAACCTTTGAAGCAAAACAGTTTAGGGATCACTGTATTAGCCATATTTTTTTTCTGAGAAGCCATTTTTGAATTATCAAAGCCTAAAAAACAAGATAAATAGTCTTAGTGTTGCTGAGCTGTCAGACTGTATGTCTAATCTCTTTTTTATTTAAATAATTTTTCTTAAACATTTTATTAGTTTTTATCACATTTTGAGTAATTCTTTTACCAACAGCATTAGTGGAAGGCAGTGAAGAGATTTTTTTTTTAAAGGCAGGTATATAAATATAGCATCAGAAAAATAACTCTTTTGGACATTAAAATTTTCTCTCCCCAGGATAGGTAATACAAGTGACATGTATTTAAATGCTTAAAATGAACATATATTATTTCTATAGCAGGAAAAAGGCTTTTTAAAAAATATAATTAATGGGTATATTTCATTTCATATTGATTTTTCTTTAATTTCTATAAACACTGTATATGAATGTTTTATTTTAAAAGATTTTAGGAAAATGGAAACAAATCAAGTTCCCATAAAGGATTTAAATATTAAGAATCCTAAAATCATGAATATTTAAGATAGGTTAGTTTATCCCATTTCTAATAATCCGTACACTGACTATTCAGTGTAAGGGTTAGCCAAATCTCTTTTCTGTTCTCCTTTTTGTTGCCTACCTTTTGTCATTGTTCATTAGCACCTCCACCATTTGGTAAGCAAGGGAATAAAAGGAGAGCAAATGTAAATCAATTCACTTTGCTATTTGGTAAATAGCATAAAGGTTTTCTACAAAGGGCCACTGAATTATTGACTAAAATGGGATTTTAGGATTATCTGTGACTATAAATTATTTTTGAAACACTAAATCCCCAGTGATATGTAACTGAGAGTTGCTTGCTTATTATAGAAGAAATGTCACATGACAAGAACTCAACGTTTTTCCAAAAAGTACCCCCAAATGTGATTACTACTCAAATTTTTGTATAGATAGCAATGATGGGTTCAAAGATTATTCTCATTTTATTTTTTG
Source organism: Lepilemur ruficaudatus (assembly GCA_963574885.1). NCBI lineage: Eukaryota > Metazoa > Chordata > Mammalia > Primates > Lepilemuridae > Lepilemur > Lepilemur ruficaudatus. The sequence goes on along the minus strand of CAUYRT010080099.1, from coordinate 15,486 downwards.
AAAATTGAAATTTCCATTTTAGGCTTTAAAAAAGGACCAAAAGTACTGATGAGAAAAGTACAAAAAAAACAATGCAGCTCTAACCAGGGAACTTCTGACAAGTTAACCTGTGTCTGGAAACTGAAAATAAATATAATAAAAGTGTTTATGAAGTATTACAGGGAAAAAATGGGCTTTTATAAAGAAAACAATCACAAGAACACCTCCCCTGCCACTCAAAGCAAATCCCTTTCCCCAATACCCCACTACTAGTTTCCATGATATAAATCATAGCTTTTTGGTTTTTTTCTAGTCAAAGAACAGGTGGTCAACTTTTTAGAGCATGGAAGCAGCAATGGTCTCCTGCCTATTTGTTAATAATTTATTCACTTACAATACCATTCCCCAAAATTTCCGTATCCGGTCATACTTTAAAATGTATTTACATGCACACAAGACACAAGTCATGCTGCTTTTCTTCCCCATGGGTACTTTGCATGCTACCCCCCTGTTAATGGCCACCCCTTGGCCAAAAGTTGGCAAATAAAGTTGGGAAATTAAAGACTTCAAGACAGCCTAAAGTTTAGTATGAAAATGGTGAAATAAATCACAGAAAGCTTGCCTTTAATAGACTTACACAATGTTACAGACATGCACATAAATGTATGTTTCTCATCAAGCGTATGTTCGACACTGCAGTTAGGTAGATTACAAGTAAAAGTCTTCACGGCTCATTCATAACAATGACGCTGTGACCTCACGCCATACCTCTGCTTGTCGATAATCCTGAAGCTTGGCGAACTCATCAGCAAAGTTTTTCAGGCCCTCCTTTAAATTTGGGGTCTCTGTAGAGGCATACACGCTGATTTCATTCACTAGAAGGTCTGCTTTGTCTCGCAGCCTGGCAGTTTTCCGCACATAGGCAGCGAAGATTTGGCACAGCTCTCCAAAATGCTTCTCCACATTTGTGACAGCATCTTGCAGTTGTCTGGTTTGAGCGTCCCTAGAGAAAAAGGTGATACAAAAACCGAAACACTCTGGTTAGAGATGAGAAGGCTTCACATTAATTTGATATGCGAGCATTCCCGGGATTTGTGCTTTGAAGGCACAAAATCACCAAGGATCCCACTGTCTCCGCGGGCAGACTGCCCTCCTCCAGTACCCCAGCCAGGGCCTGGCCTACAGGGCCGTGTAGGCACAAGAGGAGACCCTGTCCGGGCAGGCCTCGGCTTAGCCAAGTGGTGGCTGCTCCGGCTGTTCCAGGCTCCGCGGCCTGGGCGCACAGCGGCCTCCCAGGCTCCCGCACCGCCCGCGGGAGTGTGGCCGTGGGGCAGCCGGCCGGGTCCCCGGTTTCCCTCAGCCGCCGGCGCTCGCTGCAGCCCGGGGAAATAGACCCCAGGGCGCAGCGAGGACTGTGCAGCCTCCCGCCCGCGGTCGGAATTCGGCGCGGAGGCCCCACGGAGAGAAGCTTCACTCCCCCCACCGCGGCCCTCGCGTGTGGGCCGCCCTAGGCAGCTGGGCCTGGGGCTCTTACCGGTTTTCCAGGTTGAGCCTCAACATCTCGCCTCGCGCGCGGCCGGGTACCCGGGCCCGGGGTCCAACGGCCGGGATTCGGAGGAGTCCGGGCGCGCGCCGCGTCGAGAGCCGCAGTCACCGCCTCCGGGAGTCGGAGAGGCCGCCCCGCGCGCCGCCGCGCCAGGCTGGGCGTTTCTATGGAAACTCGGCGCGCGCCCCCGCGTGCGCCGCCGGAGTCCGCCAGAGCGCGGCTGAGGGACGGGAAGGGCGGCGCGGCGCGTTTCTATCGCAAAGCGGGAGAGAAGCTTCGCCCAAGCTCGCGCCTTTCGTTCTAAGAGCCGCGCTCGCCCGACACCCATCTCCAGCGTCCTAGGCGACTCTGAGCAAAGGAGGGAAAAAAAAGCCCCCCAACCAGTGACGGGGGAGGAGTAACACTAAAGGTGAGGGGTCCAGTCTCTGCCTATGCGACCTTTAGTCTCATGCTCAACTTGTCCGCTTCTGTGTTAGAAAATGTGGGCTCTTGGAAGCTGCCTTTGGAAGGAGCCGTGCTTGCTGCCTCGTCTTTAACCCTTCGTTCATTCGACAAGTATTTGTTGAGTTTTCACTTGTGGAAGAGATTGCGTTAGACACTGGGAATAGTACAAAGATAAGAAGCAGGGGTGCCAAACCTGAAGGGCCTGAGAGTTTGATGAGGAGACAGACGCTTAAACGTAGCAGTACGCCGAGATCAAGCAGGACACTTGGCTATTTCCTTGAACATCCACGTCCTTTGGGCCCTGTTGGCCTTTGCGTGTGCTGCTCTTCCAAGTAAACACCGCGAGGGCTAAATTCAAACTTTATCTGCTTCAAGAAGCCTCCCTGGGCTCCTCTTGCACTGGGCTTACTCAGGCAGTGTTAGGGCCCCTTCCCTCGCAGTATACTTTGTTGATTTTGTGCTGTCTCCTGCACTCTAGACTTCGCGCTCTTTGAGGCAGAGGAAATGCGACTTTGGTCTTGTATTCCTCAGTGCCTCGTGCTGCTCCATAAAAGTCTTTTGGACAAATGCATGTCCTTAGTCCTTTGTTGCTTCTTTTAGAACTTCCCTTAGTCTCTCATGTTACAATGTGTACTTCTCTTTTCCCCTTGCATTCATTCAGCGATATATCTATTGAATGCCTTCTGTGTTCCAGGTAGTATGCTGGGCTCTGAGGATGGAGAGGTAACCTAAAGTCAGGACAGCCTTTGCTCTTACTGAGCTCACAGTCATGTGGGAAGGATAGACAGTACTCAAACAAGTATGTGTAGAATTGCATCTGGGGTATGTGCTACTGTATCTGCTCCTGCTGTGTAATAAACCACCACAAAATTTAGTGGCTTACAGCAATCCTTCAGATAGCTCAGGATTCTATGAGTGGACTAGGTGGTTCTTCTACCCTGGTTTTACTCAGCTGGGCTCTTTCATACCTTTCTGGCCATCTGGTGGGTCTGCTGCTGGCTAGAGATCTAGGATGGCCTTACTCATGTGTCTTGAGGGTGGCACACTGTCAGCAGGGGCAACATGTTTCTCATTCTCCAGCAGTTTCTCATTCTCTCTTCAGTGGTTTCAGGGTTCCAAAACATTAAGACAGCACAAGTGCCTTTCGAGTGTCCACATGTGTCATGTTTGCTGATATTGTATTGGTTGGTGCAAATCACATGGCCTAGACCAGAGAAGTCAGAGAGAGAGGGCACTGGAATTGCTATGGGTAGAGGTGGTTGGTAGAGGGAGGGGAAGAATCAGTGGCTCCTTTTGCAATCTGCTACTACGGGAAACTACACAGCAGTAAGAGAGCGTATACTTCATACAGAACTTCGGTTTGAACTAGTCCCAGAAGGACTTTGTGGAGAAAGTGACATTTGAGCTGAGATCCAAAGACTAGGAAGGAGTTAACTAGGGGAAGAGGGAGTGAAAAACAGTCCAGAGAAAGGGACAGTGTAGGCAAATTGCTCCTTTTCTTCCCCAACCCCTTCCCATCTATGCCCGGAATTCCATAGCTCAGAAAATGACGTAGTCCTCCAGTTGACTCAAGTCAAACACCTAGGAGTCATTTTGCCCGGCTACAATGCCAACTCTCGTCTGTTCCACCTCCCAAACATGTCCTGAATCATTCCATCTTCACTTCTTCCACATCCCCATAATCCACGCTACTATCATCATTCGCTCGTACTACAAACCCCCCTTACTGGTGTTCCCACGTCCACTGTTACACACTGCAGTGCAAAATCAAAGGTAAGTCAGATCATGTCAACCCTCCAAAGCCTCTGAGACTGCTTAAAATAAAAATTTAAATCCTTGCTTAGGCTATTAAGTCTGAATCTCATTCCTGCCTACCCATCTTCCTTCTCTTGCTGCCCTGCTGTGCTATATAGCCACACTATCTTTCTTTCTGTTCCCAGCATATGTATCTCAAGGTTAGCTCAGAGTCTGTTTTGTGTTTGTTATTCTCTCTGCTCCTTCTTCAGGTCCTCATGTGGCTGGCCACTGGTAACATAGAACTGTACTTAAAAAGCACCTACAGAGTGATCATCAAATCATTATATCACCCTGTTTTGTTTCCTTTGAAGCACATGTCACTCTCTGAGATGAACTTATTTGTTTATATGCTATTTCTGTTTCCCATGGCTAGAATATATTCTCCATGAAATTAGGCACTTTGCTACACTACCTTGTTCAAATTATATTCCTGATACCACCTCAGTGCTCATAATAGGAACTCAATAATTAGTTGAATTTATCATGAATAAATAAATGAACGAGTAAAAACCTCACAAGAGAGGGGCTTGGTGTGTGTGAGGAAATGGAAGAAAGCCAATGAGGCTGGAGTGGAGGAGGTGGTGCCGTGGTCTGAGGTGTAGGTAGAGGGGTACATAGGGGCCAGGTCATATAGGACATTTTGGCCATGCTAAGGAGTTTGGAATTTGGTTCTTATGTTAGTCATGGTTCTCTGAAGAAACAGAACCAATAGGATATATGTGTATATATATATATATAATATATAATTTAATTACAAGGAATTGGCTCAACTCCAGTGATTATGGAGGCTGAGAAGTCCCATGATCTGCAGCCCACAAGCTGGAGACCCAGGAGAGTCAATGTGTAGCTTCAGTCCAAGTTCAAAGGCTTGAAAACCAGGAGAGTTGAGAGTTTAAATTCTAGTGTGAAAGCTGGCAGGGTTGAGACCCAAGGAAACTAGATGATTCAGTCCTAGTTGAAAGGCTAGAAAACACTGAGGTCCCAGGTCAAGCAGTCAGGCAGGAACAGATCCCTGCTATTCAGCTTTTTTGTTCTATTCAGGTCTTCAGTTGATTGGATGAGGCCCACCCACCTTAGATGGAGTGATCTATTTTATTCAGTCTAACGATTCAAATGTTAATCTCATCCAGAAGCACCCTCACAGACACTCCAGGAATAATGTTTGGCCAAATGTCTGGGCACCTGTGGCCCAAATTGACACATAAAATTAACGAGCACAGTCCTTATCTTAGTGTCAATATGAAGATATTCATGTGTTAGAAGAACTTATTTATTATGTAACTCTTAAAGCTTTTAGCAAATGCCTCATGTGTAGCATGGTAATTGTTGAACAAATGCATATTGAATTGCATTCTTTCAGTTTCCACCCAATATATGGAATGAATGTGCTCTAGGAACCCTTCTCCTAAGATATTTGCTCTTTGATCCTACTCTCCTGTCAACAGATATTTTAGATGTTTTTTTGAGACAGGGTTTCACTCTGTTACCCTAGCTAGAGTGCAGTGGTGTCATCATATGTCACTGCAACCTCAAACTCTTGGGCTGAAGCAATCATCCTGCCTCAGCTTCCCCAGTAGCTGGGACTACAGGCATGTACCACCACACCCAGCTAATTTTTCTATTTTTTGTACAGTTGGGGTCTTGCTATGTTGCTCAGGTTGACAATAGATATTTTAAGACAGGTACCAACACAATTGTTCTCAAGGCTTTTCACTACTTGGAGACATTTTCTTTCTTATAGGCTACACTTTCTCCTAAGACACGTCATCTCACAGAATAGGAGCTGGGGGCCTGGGAGGTCAAGTGGCTTGGCCAAGGTCACATGATGGGTCACATGATGTAGGAGAACTGGAGTTAAATCCTTTGTCTTCTCTTTCCAATATTTTTTCCATTTTATTAATACCAAGATATCTCCTCTCTTTTCTATGATTTTTTGCAAAGCTCTTAAGGAAATGGAAACATTTGAATGTCATTCCATATTGGAAGGAAGGTCTGTGTCATAAGATCAGTAAATCATTGGACATAATTTCCCAAATCTCTGGAAATTATTGTTCTAGGTTACAAGCTATATAGGCCCTGACTTTTCTTCAACTACTACAGGATATTTTACATTTGTTGTGAAAACAGCACAGTATTATTTTGTGTAACATTGAATGAGCTTCAATTGATTTAGCATGGCTTAAGAGGGGTCCAGTGGAGGCAAAAAGTTACAATTAGTTTCATTCACTCATTTGTTCAGTATTACTTACTGAGAACTTGTATTAGGTGCTGGACTTACTATTTGTGAACTCAAGTGCTCTGAGTAAAGTGGGAGGAGACACTGCACATGCAACTGGCTAAATTTTAAACAATTCCTTTCCAGTCTTATTTCTTCAGGAATTTAGAGGTGTGATGTGGCTTAAACTAGATTATTTTTATTTAAACTGTATTATTATTTGGCTAATTGGAGCTTCCTCCTTCCCTCCCCCATCCCATTTTAGAAATGAAGAAAGATATTAAGTGACCAATCATGGTATATTGTATTTATTTGCTAACAGTGTATTTATTTCATGCCTAACAGTATAACTTTAAATGCAGCTGTTCCATATTAAGTAGCTTAAGCAAATTGTTTTAATGCTGACACATAGAAATAATTTTTTAAGCAAAAAATTTAGTTTTTTAATGCTTTGTTTATTTTATTTTATTTTTTACTTTTTAAATATTCATTATTTGAGGAATATAGGAGCTCCCTCTAGTGGTAAATTTAGTATGTAAAAATTACATGGTCAAGCTCTCTAGAACTGTGGTCCCCAAGCCCCAGGGATGCAGACCAGTAGCTGTCTGTAGCTTTTTAGGAACCCAGTCACACAGCTGGAGGTGAGCAGTGGGTGCGAGGGAAGCTTCATTTGTATTTACAGCCTCTCCCCATCGCTCACGTCACCACCTGAGCTCCGTCTCCTGTCAGATCAGCCACAGCATTAGATTCTCAAACCCTGCTGTAAACTGGTATGAAAGGCATCTAGGTTGCACTCTTTATGAGAATCTAATGCCTACTGATCTGAGGTGGCGCTGAGGCAGTGACACTAGTGCTGGCGAGTGGCTGCAAATACAGATTATCATTAGCAGAGAGGTTTGACTGCACAATAAATGTAATGAGTTTGAATCATCCTGAAACCACCTTCACCTCCCACCACCCCTTAGTCCATGGAAAAATTGTCTTCCATGAAACTAGTCCCTAGTGCCAAAAAGGTTGGGGACTGCTGCTGTAGAAGACAAGGGGATAAAATGAAACTGCCCTAGACTGTGATCTCTTTTATGAACAGTAGAAATCACACCTATAACTGCTTTTTCTTTTTGTTTTTGAGACAGAGTCTCACTCTGTTGCCCAAGCTAGAGTGCCATCGTGTCAGTCTAGCTCATAGCAACCTCAAAGTCCTGGGCTCAAGCAATCCTCCTGCCTCAGCCTCCTGAGTAGCTGGGACTACAGGTATGCACCACCACACCAGGCTAATTTTTTTCTATTTTTAGTTGCCCAGCTATTTTTTTTTTCTATTTTTAGTAGTGACAGGGGTCTCACTCTTGCTTTGGCTGGTTTTGAATTCCTGACCTCAAGTGATCCTCTCCCTTCCACCTCTCCCTTCCAGAGTGCTAGGATTTACAGGCATGAGCAACCTTGCCTGGCCGTGGTTTTCGTCTTAGTATAATAGGGAGGGAGTATAATTAGGTAATTAAGTTAATGGGCTTCAATGGGCTTTTATGTCTAATACTTGAATTTATAGTCAGGGTCCATCACTCTCAAGCATTAGCATGCATCAGAATCACGGGAGGGCATGTTAAAATATGGCTTTCTAGACCATAGCCTAGAGTTCAGGAGGTTTGGAGTGAGGACCCAGAATATGCCTTTATAACAAATTATCAGGTGATACTGATCCTGCTGGCTCCTGCCACACCTTGAAAACCACTGCCCTAGATTCCTGGAGGGTCTTATATTCTTCAAGATAGTTCTAGGGCTGTTGTGAGGATTAAGTGCTGCACTGAATGTTAAGTGCTTAGCATGGTACCTTGACGTAGTACCACAAAGGTTAGCTCTTATTAATATCATAGATTAGTCAGTGTTTTCTGATTTGGACAGAATTCAAAACATAAGGTAGAATTTTTTTAATAATATTGTTGAGCTAATATTGTTTGCTAAGTTATATCAGAAGTCTTATTTATCATTAAGATCTTTGTGCTTAACACTATATAATCACCATTAATATACCTATTGGCATCTCTCTACTTATTAATATATTAATCTTTTTGTATATCAATTTGAAAAATTGATCAAAACAAAAGAAAAAACACATGTGGGAGGGTATGGCAAAGGGACCCAGAAGCCAACTGAAAGAGCTCCCAATAGCCAAAGCTGGAACAATTTGAGCAACAAAATAAAGCAGTAATGGATGATAACCTAAAGTAAAAAAATAAAATATTCCTGAATTCATGCTGAGATAAATCAATGTTTGCCTAAATAAATAAGTAAATAAATGGAGAAGAAGAGACAAATCTGCCATATAGAAGAATTCCGAATAATTTATGTAGATATTCTGTAATCAAGGAGGTAGAGTAAAAGTCCTTTCTCCTTAAGTGTGGGCTGTGCATAGTAACTTCTTGCCAAAAACACAGTATGGAAAGAGGAAAAAAGAGTGACTTTACAGTGGAGAAACATGACAAACATGACACTACTCAGCCATATGATCAAGGTCAATATGAATAGTGGTAAGTTATGCTACTAGTATGTACCCTTTATATGACATGATGAAATAGTATTTTACATCTGTGGTATTCCTCCCCCAAGCTGATAACTCTGGTGTAATTGTGGGAAAAACATCAGATAAATATCAGTAAAGGGAGATTTTCTAAAATACCTGAGCAGTACTCCTCAAAACTGTCAAAACAAGGAAAATCTGAGAGACTGTCATAGCCAAGAGGAGCCTAAGGAGACATGACAACTAAATGTAATGTGGTATCCTAGAATAGAAAATGGATATTAGGTAAAAACTAGGGAACTCTAAATAAAATATGGAGAAAAAATAAAGCAAAGCTTTTTGTGTTTTAGAAAAATTATTGATACATGCACATTATTAGATTTTTCATTAATACTGAGAAACATAATATAGGAAAAGATGCTATCATGATAAAATGTTCTGTTACTATTAGGTGAATGTTTTTCTGGATCTATCTGGAAGGCAGAGACAGAGCATATATATATATATGTAGACACACATACACACACATATATAAAAAACATGTATAGTAGGTATGAAGACAATTTCATAAAAATAAGATTTTTATGTATGTTTTTAAATTTTACTTTGGGTATTCTTTATTTTACATTATGAAATATATCACATGTACAGAAAATAAGTAATAGACTCTTAAATATTCACTGGGAAGATTTTATTATATTTGCTTCACATTTTTAATAATCAGGATTTTTCATGATAAAAATTATCATCTGACCAGTACTTTTTTTGTTATGATAATAACTATCTTTAAGGTAGTGTGTGTTCTTTCCATGTCTATTTTTACACTTCTACTTTATACGTATATGTATGTATTAATGATATAATTTTGTTTTTAAACTTTATACAATTGGTATAATACTTTACATATCTTTCTGAAATTCACTTTTTTAACACATTATGTCTTGAAGATTTATCCATATTGTTACATTTCATACTATGTAGATTTTTTTTTGAGATAAGATTTCACTCTTTTGCCCAGGATGGAGTACAGTGGTGTCATCATAGCTCACTGCAGCCTCGAACTCCTGAACTCAAGCGATCCTCATGCCTCAGCCTCCCAAGCAGCTGGGACTACAGGTACATGCCACCTCGCCCAGCTAATTTTTTCTGTTTTTTGTAGAGATGGGCTCTTGTTGTATTGCACAGGCTGGTGTCAAACTCTCAAGTAATCCTCCCACCTCGGCTTCCCAAAGTGCTGGTATTACAGGTGTGAAATACTATGCCTGGCCTTATATAGATTTTTATGGCATAAATAACTCACAGTGATTTCATTCTTCTGATGGATATCAATTGTTTCCAATTTTTTCTATTACAAATATGCTACGATGCATATGTACTTGATTTTCTCTAGAGTACATAGAAATGGCTGGTCTTTTCATGTTGTTTGTAATAAGTTTTGCATGACAGGAGTTCTTCATTTTAGGTCTTTAATCTAGTTGGAGTTTATTTTTATCAATACTGTGAGGTAAGGATCTAATTTTATCTTTTTCCATATGGATAAAATTTTCATTTGTGCAAAATTAGTTTATTGAATTGTTTATCCCCACCCAACTAATTTTTATTACTACTTCTGTGATATACTAAGTTTCTATACCTACGATGGACTGTTTCTAGGCATTCTATCCCATTGGCCTATTTGTCTGTTATTGCCAATAACAAACTACTTTAATTAGGGGTATTCTGAATGGATCAAATTACTTGAAACAAAGAGAAATTATCAAGTTGTCCTTAACTTGATTTATATCACAACTTGAATAAATTTTTTAATGGATGCAACAGTAATTTATATTCCTAATCTACTTTTTTTGGTATAACTTTATTGAGACATAATTTACATACTATATATTTCATATTTAAAATGTACAATTCAATCATTTTTTGTATATTCACTGAGTTATGCAACCATCAACACAACCAATTTTAGAACATTTTCATCACCCCAAAAGAAAACTCCAAGCATATCAACAGTCACTCCCCATTTTCCCCCAATCCTCCCAGCCCTAGACAGTCAGTAATCTACTTTCTGTCTCTATAGATTTGCCTATTCTGGACATGTCATATAAATGGAATTATAAAACATGTGGCTTTTTGTGATCAACCTCTTTTACTTAGCATAATGTTTCCAGGGTTTATTGATGTTGTAATTTGTTTCAGGATTTCATTCTTGTTATCACTGAATAATATTCCATTGTATAGATATAACCTGTTTGATTCATTCTTTCATCAGGGATGGATGTTTGGATTATTTCTGCTTTTGGGCAATTATGAATAATGCTGCTATGAATATTTGTGCATTACAAGTTTTTGAGTGGACCTGTATTTGCATTTTTTTTGATATATACCCAAGAGTGTGCTGTATCACATGGTATGATCTTTTGAGGAACTTCTAGACTGTTTTCCAAAGTAGCTGCACTATTTTACATTATAATGTTCTGATATCAGCATTGTATCAGAGTTCCACTTTCCTGTTAGCATGGTTGTAGTGTTATTATATGTGTATATACATTTTCATCCATGGTTCCATGTTCAATACACCTATAGCCCTTGTTACAGTCTGTTGTTACAATGTTGGGTGCTTTAGGTCTCCAGAAACAGAATTTCTCTGGCCTTCTCCTGCCCTCCTTTCACCTGCCCTAAGGCAGTACTCTAATCTTCCCCCACCTTTCTGATTGTGGGTCTTATTTCAGAAAGGGTCCCACCCTATACCCTAAAGGCTAATCAATCATATTTCAACTAGGTTGTCCATAAAAACCCAAGAGGACTGGGTTCAGAGAGCTTCTGGATAGCTGAACTCCATGGACATTCCTGGAGGGTGGTACACCCAGGGAGGTCATGGAAACTCTGCACCCTTTCCCCCATACTTGTCCTATTTATCTCTTCTTGTGTATCCTTTGTAATACCCTTTATAATAAACTAGTAAATGTGAGTATTTTCCTGAGTTCTGTGAGCCACTCTAGCAAATTAATTGAACACAAAGAGGGGGTTGTGGGAACCCCAACTCGAAGCCTGTCGGTCAGAAGTTCCAGAGGCCCAGACTTGTAACAGGTGTCTGGGGGTGGGGGAGTTTTGGGGGTGAGCCCTCAGCCTGTGGGATCTGATGCTATCTCCAGGTAGACAGTGTTGGAGTTGAATTAGAGGACACCCAGCTAGGGTCTGCTGTTTGGTGTGTGGGGGAAAAATCCTCACATTTGGTCATAGAAGTCTTCTGGGTTGATGATTTTTGTGGTTTAAGAGCAGAAGAAAAACAGTGTTTGAAAGTTTTCCCCAAAACAATGGTATGCCCTTTTTCTTCCTTTTACTTTGAATTTATCTATGCTTTTATATTTAAAATGGGTTTTTAAAATAGGTGCCATGCAGTTACGTGTTGCTTCTTTATCCAGCTTGAAAATCTCTGCCTTTAATTGCTTTAGACCAATTCCATTTAATGTCATAATTGATATAATAATATTAAAATCTACCATCTTTCTAGTCATTTTTTATATATTCCATATATCCTTTGTTGAAAGACCTGAGTTGTACTATCTCTTGATGTTTTTGTTAATGTTCTGTGTCAGGCGTAGTCCACATAATTGGAGTATATCCTATGCTTGCAGTGGGGGATATCTTTTGGCACCAATTCAATATGTGGCCATGGAAAATGATTGCTCCAAGGGATTCCTCTGGTGTAGTGGTGGTCAACTGTGAATGCCCATTAGAATTACCTGAGGGGCTTTAAAAAATACCAATGCCTGTATCCTACCAATAAAAATTATAATGTATCTGGAATGTAACCTGGCAATTGATAATTTTAAAAGCTTCTTACATGATTCTAGTATGCAACCAGATTCCAGCCTCTGAGAAGCAGCAAATTCTACTCTCATGGATTTTCTTTGATGTTTCTCTGAGCTGCCTACTCACTATCTTGGCTCACTTCTCTCAAAATTTGGGAGAATTCCCAGGATTTAGTTAAACCCAACATTTTCTCTCAGGACCATTCCTTGGACGAAGGTATGAGATTATGATCCTATGTTGGCTGAAACTTTTCAAGATTTATGAAATAATTTAGTATTCTTTATTGTGTTTGGTTTTTGCTTGCAGTTTTTTGGCTACTTTTGCAATCTTTATTTGTTTATTTTGCTGTATACTGGAAGGAAAGGATTCTGTGATCTAACTTTATTCTATCTCTATCATCTTTACCTGGAATTTAAAAACCTTTTTATTGTATTATACTATTTTCTTTAATTCTCACAATGAGACTGTAAAGTTGCTGCTTCAATAACAATAATTACTACTATTGCTACTATAGTTATTGATTTTTGATTTTACAGATCCCTAAATTTCCTCATTTGCAACAAGGAGACAGTAATGGTGCCCACCTCATATGTTTTGTTGTGAAAATTAAATGAAATAATCTATGTAAGACATTTTTCACAATGCCTAGAACATAACCAGTGCTCAGTGAATGTTAACTAATAATGATTGTTCCATATTAAAGATGAAGTGCTGAAACAGTCCAAAACCAAATATTCATCAATAAAAGCTAATGATGTCTGGTAGTCCAGCACTGGTATTATGCACTGCAGCTTCATGAAACCTAGTCAGTCGATTACAGTGGATGTCTACTGCAATCAGCTGGACAAAACAATGAGGATCCTTGTGATTAAGCAGCTGAGATTGGTCAATAGAGACAGGCCAATCCTCTTGCAAGAAGACAACGCTCTGGCCGGGCGCGGTGGCTCACGCCTGTAATCCTAGCACTCTGGGAGGCCGAGGCGGGTGGATTGCTCAAGGTCAGGAGTTCGAGACCAGCCTGAGCAAAAGCGAGACCCCCGTCTCTACTATAAATGGAGGGAAATTAACTGGCCAACTAAAAATATATGTAAAAAATTAGCCGGGCATGGTGGTGCATGCCTTTAGTCCCAGCTACTCGGGAGGCTGAGGCAGAAGGATCGCTTGAGCCCAGGAGTTTGAGGTTGCTGTGAGCTAGGCTGATGCCACGGCACTCTACAGCCCGGGAAATAGAGTGAGACTCTGTCTCAAAAAAAAAAAAAAGAAGACAACGCTCAACCACATGTTCCACAAATGATGCTACTCAAACTAGAGGCTGGATGTGGAAACTCTCTGTCATCCACTGTATTCACCAGACCTTGCACCAACTGACTACCACTTCTTCCAGGCTTTGGATCACTTCTTTTAAGGAAAAACATTCAAATCTCAACAAGCTGTGGAAAACGCCTTTCGTGATTTCATCATTACTCGCTCTCCAGGCTTCTTCACTGCTGGCATAAACAAGCTACCGTTAAGATGGCAAAACTGTGTCAACAGTTTAGACTCATACTTTGATTAATTGTACTGCTTCTTGTTTGAGATATAATAAACTAAACTTTTGATTTGAAATCAGACATTTCATATTTAATGGCCTATTATTATTACTCATGAGTATGGAGATAGTAGCTGCATTCTATTCATGGCCTGTGAAGTTTATTTACTGGTCATGTTAATTTAAAAAAACATAAAATTAGATATAAATTATTGTTTTTTTCTGACAAAATTTAAAAATATTCAAACTACTATATTTTGGCTTATTTTATAACTTATTTTATTCTGTCCTTTAGAGTAGATTGTCTTTCTCAACTAAAAAAGCATGTGTTAGCAATCAAGTGTATTTCACATTTTAGCTTCATAGTTTTGCCTATATGCATTTTTTCTTTATTGATTTTCAATGTTGGTATGAGTTTTTTCTTTTTCTGAGTTTTCAGAGATCTTTCAAATGAACAGTTGGAGTTTTACTTAGTTAACATATTACAACCAATTTCAATTATTATTTTTTTTTGATGCTCCAATTAGCCAAGAGTTGGTCAGACGGAACCCTTCTGAAAGCTACCTCTGTGTTGACATATTTCCAGTTTTCTTAAATGTGTCCTGTGTGCTGGCACAAGGTATGTCAGGCTTACCTTGTACCCTCTCTGCTCAAGACTTGGAATTTGCCAGTTTGCCAAGGAACAGCTAGACATCATTTTAAACTGAAAACTCCAAATTACTTGTTGAAATATTCTCTTAAGATTGTTTTGGGAAAAGCTAAGCTGCTGAGGAAAGAGTTGAAAGCGTCTATTTTGACTGTTACTACAATGGTCACTGAAACAACATGTTTATCTTTTTACCAATAGAATATCACAGGCAAAAATCTGGGTTAAATCATAGCCTGTTTTGCTCTTATACTTTTGACATATATTAGCAAAATTCTAAAATAATCCATTTGAGATACATTTTACTTCTACTGGAGACATTTTTATGCAGTTTAACATACAGAATTAGCCTAATGGAAAGAAAGTAATGTTTCTTCAAATTACCAGTTTTTAGAAATACTTCTCATTCTGATAGCAGAATCTATTAAATACAATGTTTACAAATACCATAGAGTGAAAAGTTCAGTCATTTATCAGAATGACTGATAAATGATAGATCCATATTCTGGAACTATCTGATGCATGGAAATAATTTTAAGAAACATTTTCTTTTTAAACCTAGATGATATTATATAAAAATATGTATTTTCATTAAAAATGAGAGTATACCTAAAACTTTTATTTTCTTTAAAAATTTCCACATATTTGTTGCTTTATAATTACTATAAAAGTTACAAAGCTTTAAAAAAATAAAGTGGAAAATGTAGCCCACTGTTCATCACTCTCTATCTGATGCCTCTTACTTCGCTATAGCACTGATCACAAGTGTAAGTAAGTTCCTGATTGGTTAATGATTTCTGATGGGGTGATTTCTGCCTTTCACCCTGCTAGATTGTAGATTGCATCTGTGCAGACACCATGGCTGGAGTATTCACCACCAGATGCCCAGGAACCAGAACAACGTCTTACATATAATAGATGGTCAATAAATTGTTGTTGAACACACAATATTTGCTAAAAATATCTTTTTCCAAGTTGTAATTTGCCTCTTAAGTTTATGCTTTCAAAC